>JAYMTK010003442.1:0-12288 GCA_036897405.1 Pelargonium myrrhifolium | reverse complement strand
TACCTCTAACTTCAGGGATGCTTACTGTAATTACCCCTAAATAAAACAATCATCAAAGAAATTCAAGTACATAACTCAAATCTGAGCAACCAGTAGTACACATTTTCGAAAGAAGAAAAAGATGGACAAAAATTAAGAAGAACAACATAATGATCGCACATCAAGGGAAGTAAAAGGAATAAAATATTCCCTCAATATTAGAGTTAGGGTTTACAACTTTACACGGAAAGTGGCAGCTTGCAGGGGCATAGGAAACGTTTGCTTCGCGTCTTTGGTTACGGTGACACAGGGTGGTGATCGAGTGCTCGTGTATCTGTTGTGGTCGGTGAGCTCCAGTGAGAAGAAAAATGAAAGTTGAGGACCCAACTGACATAGATACCGAGAGGGAAGAGACAGAGGGATAAGAAGATCCAAAAAACATAGAGGAAACGGGCTAGGAAGATGTCATCTCATAAAAGTAGATTGTGTCATGTTGGTGGAGCACAGAGATGGTTGACTGCTTTTTCTCCACTTTTTTTAAGTTTATTTTTGTTTTTGGCTTTCGATTTATGTTGGATTTTGGTTTTAGTTTTAGTCTGCTTTATGTTTTTGTGTTGGATGTTGTTAGTTTGATTTATTTAGTTTATTGAGTTTGGATGTACAATAGAAATTTTAGTTTGGATTGAAAAGGTCGATTTAAGTTTTGATGGAAACTTACGTTTTTTCTGTAGCTTTAAGCTATGTCGAAACTGTAATTTCCTACCTGATAATTATGTGGTGTTATGCGTCATTATGCAGAGTTTGATTGCTAGTTTGTTTTATGTATTTCTATGATTATTAATGAAAGGATTTCCTACCTTTCAAAAAAAAAAACTACATAATGAACTAATGATAAAAAGGCAAAAAACTTCATCTCAAAAGTAATTATGCAACCTCTCCTTAATTACTCTAAAAAAATGAAAACAATATATTCATTTTGAGTCGGAAGCAAGGATGTTCAAAATAAACTGTTAATCTGCTAACGCGCTAATCCAAACAGTACCTCCACCGCTAAAAAATCGTCTAAGTCCAAACCGCTCACTCTATCATCCAACCCAAACCAACCCACAAACTCAAGGGGTGGATCATTGGTTCACTAAACTCAATCCAAGAGTAACCCTCCTACCCGCTTTACTAAAACTTTAAGAGACACAAATATAATGTCTCTAACTCTAATGGTTTCATTGCCTCTTTATCTCGAGAAAAGAAAGAAAAACATAACTCGTTTAAAATTTGGTATGTTATTGTTGTTTTCTTTTTTGTCAGTTGGCTATTCCTTACTTGCGTCTTTGATGTCAATGTGGTTGCACATACAAAACAATTGAATTGTATTTTAAATTAAAAGTAGATGGTAATATTTTTTTTTGATAAAAGATGCAGAATTCATTAAATTATAAGGAATAATTGCCTGAAGGTTACATCAGGATGAACATAAAAAGGAAAATCGTAAAGCCAGACAAAATAGAAATAATGCAGAAGTCCTTGACCCACATTACAACCATACCATACTTAATCCAAACTAAGATGGATTCCACCTCTTTTAATAAAAACTAAACTGTAAATTAAAAAAAGGTAAAATGTATATCAGTCGACTGATATAACTTTATATCAGTCAGCTGATATACATTAAACCCATTAAAAAATGCAATAGAATATTTTTCCGCGATGAACCGATCCTAAGCTGAGATCTGAGTAACCAAAAAAATCTTCAATGTTGCATGATTTATCAGTACCCGGTTGTAGCTGCTTGGGGAACTTCCTCCACACCGATTGAACCCAAGGCCAACCTCACCTAAAGCAACTGATCTTGTCAAGAATCATTTTGACATATGGACCTGATTGTCCATGTCCATCCTTGTCTTCGTACTCCCCTAGCTCTGCCATTGTCCTCTTCTTGTTTACCACCGAGGCCGAGCTCCCCTCTAGCGCTTCCTGGCCCATCAGGCTTCCCTTTCTTGCGTTGGTTGTTCTGGTACCCCCCTATCTGATCTACCTCCAAGACCTCATCCTCCTTCTGCCACTTGGACTGAGAATCTCGGTTGTAGCTCCGTGTCGGAGCTCTAAGATCTATTGTGAAAAGTCCTTCGTCCCCAGCATTTTTCGTATCAAATAAAACCTGATGTGAATCCTCACCATATCCCATAACCCCACAATAATAAAAGCAAAAGAGTTCCTCTCTTTCGTAACTAAAATAAACTCATCCACAGTCTACTCCTATTATCCTGATTTTCATTTTTCTCTTCAAATTACATTGCACATCTAAAGCAACCCTCACTTGCATGTAAGACACTATTGCTTCCTCTTGGTTCTTAACATCTATCTCTAAAAATCTACCCACAAAATCCCCAATTCCCTTGGAAATCTTATATGTACCACAATATTCAAGGACATTATACAGTTGGACCCATAAAATAATCTCAAATAAATCAACTTGTGCAGCTTTATCACCCAGTTCCAGAGACTTACAGATCAACGCATGGTAGTTGTATGTCCACGGATCGCCCTCCAGCGGCTTCTTAGCGTCTCTCTCGTGGTAGAACTCGACTATGAATCGTTGTTCTCCTCTCACCTTTGTTTTCTCCATCACCTATTTTACCTTCATGCTCTTGACCGGTCGCCAGATTTTTAACATTTTGTCTGTCATCAGTGCACAGTTAACAACAACATCGGTGATGGACCTCCCCACCAGCCGCCACGTCCTCCTCTCCAACTCCGGTGTGCAATCCTTTAGTGGGATTTCTAGTCCTCCCTAATCCTCTATCCTGAAATCCTTAACCCCCATTATTAGTCCCGTTGTCAGATCCGACACGCCCTCCTCTCCCGTCTCCACCCCTTACCCTTTCCCCATGTCGCCTGTCCCTATCATTCCTCCACTATTTGCTTCTCCAACGTTGCTAAACATCCTATCAAACCCTGTTTTTCCAGATTCAAAACCTCCATTTGAATCTCCTACCCTCTCTACTCAGCCTCCTATCCTCCTTACTACCACTCAGATTACCTCATCCACTCATACTCTGCCTCTACTTCCATTGCTTAGAATCTTTCTATACTCTGTCTTCACCACTCGTACTCATTTCCAAAGCAGTAACCCTAGAAATGGAAAGAAGGAAATGAGAGCCAGAAAACATTCCTTTACCTTTTATCCTTTAATTGGTTACAAAAAATAATAATCTCTCCGTCTCAAAATGAGTGTCCTCCTTTTTATTTTGAAAAAAATTAAGCAGAAGTTAGTTAGTATGATATATTTACTATTATATCCTCATGAGAATGTGTTGAGAGATCCTAACTAACATCTTTTAAGGATGTTATTGACAATTCATATATAACTAACTTACTAGAAATGAAAATATGACATTCATTTTAGGACAAATGAAATAAAACAAGACACTCATTTTTGGACGGAAGGAGTAATTGAAAGACAAGTTCAAGTCATGCAGAGAAGGTGAAAAATGAGTATCTCACCTCAGGTAATTTGATACTCAATATAAAGTAGATGATAATATCAATCAAAGGCAATCGGTTGAATTAAACAATTAGTTCTATTTTATTTTATTTTTTATTGAAAATATACTTTAGTAACCCGCCAAACCGTTCACAAACCATTCAAATTACATTTTTAAGTGGTTTATGAGTTACAAAATTCTAATCTGCAACAGAAGCGTTGAGTTGAAAAAATCTACAAATGGACTGGTAACCCGCCCGCAAACATCCTAATGGAAGGAGCAGTTGAAAGCAACTACTCTCTCCGTCTCAAAATGAGTGTCTTGTTTCTCTTGAATTTTTGTCCCAAAATGAGGGTCTTCTTTCCTTTCTTAGTAAGTTAGTTATGTATGAATTGCCAATATTATCCTTATAACTAGTTAGTTAGTATCTCTCAACACATGATTATGATGATACAGTAATAAACATGCTACTTTAACTAATTTTTTCTTAATTTTTATCAAAATAGAAAGGAATCACTCATTTTGAAACGAGAAAGTACGAATAAACAAGGGAAATTTTATAATGTAAAGCCCATATGAAACTGGATTTTAGTAATTTACATGAAATGAGCCCACGGCCCAAAACACAACGGATAATCATACTGCAAAAGTGAAGTAGTACTGAGAGGCAGAGCAAAACACAAGCATTAGAGACAAAAATGGCTCCTCTGAAAGCGGTGGCTGTCATCGCCGGAGACTCCAACGTCCGAGGCTCTCTTCAGTTTTCTCAGAACCCCAACGGTCTCTCTCTCTCTCTTTATGTATATGTGATGTGTTTTTATAGTATCACTATGGATGCTTTGCTAATTTATGGTATTGTCATAGGAATTTGGGTTTTACTTCATACATGGGTTTTATCTTGTATTGCCTTTGTTGATACAGGAGCTACCAATGTGCAAGGGAGGATCACTGGTCTCTCTCCTGGCCTTCATGGCTTCCATATTCATGCCCTTGGTGACACCACCAATGGCTGCAATTCCACTGGTACTTTCTCTCTTTAGCTTCCAATACTTCAAATTCAGATTCCTTTTCTAAAATTATTTGAAATTCCTATTGCTTTTTGGCATATGATTTGGCATTTGAAAAACCAAATTCAGTACTGTTTCATGAGTGTTTGATTGTATCTTTAGGACCCCATTTTAATCCACTCAAGAAAAACCACGGAGCTCCGACTGATAAGGAGCGCCACGCAGGGGATTTAGGGAACATCATTGCCGGCCCAGATGGTGCGTGCAGTTTGCATCTAAACTTTTTCCATGTGTAATTTGATGTTTTTTCTTTTCTTTTTTGAATTTTTGGTGGTACATAACAGAAATGATTTACTATGTAAATATATATATTGTAGGTGTTGCTGAAGTTTCTATCAAGGACCTGCAGGTAATGATGTTGAATATTCAGAACAACTAATAACATTGTTTCCTATTGTTTTTCTTAACACTTTGAATTTGTGTGTGCCCCCAAATCACCCTTAAATGTTTCCACAGATTTGTTAATCTTAACTCATACAGTGAGTATAACTTGAATTGCTGGGCATATTTCTTAATTTCCCCTTACTTTCTGTTATTATGTAGATTCCATTAACTGGAACTCATTCCATACTAGGGAGAGCAGTTGTTGTGCATGCTGATCCTGATGATCTTGGCAGAGGTAAGATATTCAAAATTTGTTTGAAAAATGTTTGTACGTTAGTATAGAATAATGAGCTGTGGTACCCTTTTGCACACATGTGGCTTCTTTTTGTACTGACCTCAAGTAGCCCATGCTTGCCTTTAGAATGTTCTCAAAATAATGGGATGAGGTTGTCCCAGAAATCTTTGGTATAGAACGGGTTTTAACATGACGGTGAAAGACATTTCCAATCTTGTTTTTTATTTTATTTTTATTGCTTATCATTCCCTCTCTCCACACACACCTATTTTAGATCTATGTTTTTCATTTTCTTCATTACAACAATTGTTTTGTTGATAAATGCTTATCTTGTTGGACTATTTATCGTTTATTGTGTGGATTAGCATTGATTTTTGATTAGCACATATAATTCATTGGTTTATGTTTATAATGTGAATAAATCGTGATAGGTAAGATTTATTCACCCGGTACCCAACTTGTATCCCATTGTGTAGTCAACATGTTTTCTATCACGAGATTGAATAAAGGGAAATGATAGTGTTTTAAATTAGTGGGGCTATAGCCCATTAAGTTGCAAAATAAAATTCAAACTTGTAGGACTAATTCATGGGCCTCTTGACAAAGGGTAAAAGAGACATTTGGTCTCTTTGTAATTCAAACACAGCAACACTCTCATCTCCTTCACACTTTTGCTCTCAAGATTAGGGCATACAAGTTGAAGAACAAAGGAGGTTGCTGGAACTATTTTGGTGATGTGAGATTATTAGGTTACAATAATCGATTCAAGATATTAGTAGAATATTGTTCTTCTTATTCTTATTGTGGAATATGAATCTCCATTTGAATGTTAAGCAATCAAATGGTATCAAAGCTTGCCTAGGTTTTCATGAAGGTTTTATTCAAACAATTTTTTGTTTCTGATTTTGTTTGTGAATCTGAATGTTTTGGTTACTTTCATGAACTCTAGCTTCTATTATGCCTATTTTCGTGTCAATTTTTGAACATTGGCACAAGTAATTTTGGGATCTTACCTCTTATAGTGTTCTTGAGCATTTCCATTTCTATGAAGTTTTGTATATGTGTTTTCTTCTTGGTTTTGTCTATGCACTGTGTATATGTTTGGCTGTTTGAGTTTTTTTTTTTTTTTTGGGGTTTAATTGCTTTAAAAATAATAATAAAGGGGGTTGCAGCTTTGATTCGAACCTAGGATCAAGAAGGCCTTGAGCCCTAGATCAATCAGCTAGTGCAAGTGAACCATCAATTGATTTCTGATTTGTAAGCAGCAGATTATATAAATTAATCTAGTTGAAATCAGATTTTGGTATTAAGTTAATTATATTTTGGACCATTATTATTATTGTGATGAGTACTGCATTTTGTTTGTTATTCATACTTGATTTGATATCTGGATAAATATTACGACGATGCTTGGAAAGAAAATATTATTCTTAAATCTCAATTCTCAAGTCATGAATTTTAGTGTGATCGAATTGTGTGACCCTGACATACCCTATCGGTGTGACGTTATCAACACAATTTTAATGATTAAATCACATTTGCACGTCTTGATATAATAATTTGTTTTTAATATTCTAGTGCTTGTTTTACCCTTTATCGGTATGGAGGAACTAGATATATTTTGTGTTGGTTCCAACATGTTAAATTCATGTTTATGGCTAGATTGTATGGTGTATGTTCTGTCTTGTTTGGTTTGTTGTAATTCGGAACCCTAAGACGGGATTACAATGAATATCGTGTTGATTGTACAAACTGAGCTTTGTAGTGGAAGCTTTAATTTTCAATCATGTTGGACATGCATAATTAATGTTTCCCCATTTCTAGCTCAGTTTCTTTGCCACAACAACTATCAACCATCAAAACTCTGAATGGTACAAATTATGAGGATTGGAAAGAGTCTCTTGACATGTACTTGATTATCAATGAGAAAGACCTAGCCATGAGGGAAGCAAAGCCGCATGATTTGACTGATCAATCTACGATTGTTGAGAGGGTATACCATAAACAATGGTATGACTCTAACAGAATCTGCTTGACCGTCATGAAATATACGATAGAGAAAAGCATTAGGCAAAGCTTCCCTGTGATAGATATTGCAGTAGAATTTCTTGCAGCAGTGGGCGAGAAGATTAAGAAGTTTGAGAAGAGCCGAGTTGGCTACTATTTTTCGCAATTGGACTCTACCCGCTATGATGGGGTTTCTGGGATTAGAGAACACTTGCTAAAGTTGGTGAATTGCTACAACAAACTTGAGAGTTTGGGCATCTCCCTTGATGAGCGTTATTTGGTCTGGAAATCTCTAGAGTCACTCCCTCCTCAGTTTGATGTGATTAAGACCTCTTATAACTCTCAACAAAGTATTTGGTCAATTGATGAGATGATTTCTATATTGACTCAAGTGGAAGAGTCCATGAAGAAAGGAGTCTTGTTTGGGCTTGAAGCAAATGTCAAGTTTCAACCTTCTAGCTCTGAATCTAATGTGCATGATCGCAAGGGAAAAAGTCCTATGGTTGCACCTAAGCTTCACAAGTCAATTGCCAACTGGGCTAAGAAGAAAAAGAGGGATAGGTTGCATTTGGGTTCCAAGCCCAAGCCCTCCTTTAAAGGGGAGTGTTTTTATTGTAAAAATAGTGGGCACAAAATTAATGATTGCATGAAGTTGAAGAAGAAACAAGCCAAGGAAGGTAGTTCCTTTGTGTTTCTCTCTTGATTAGGTCATGTAGCTCTAGTATGTTTTGAATTCAACAATTTTGAAATTTCTTCCAACTCATAGTGGATTGACTCAGGTGCCATTGTGCACAAACACTTTTTGCAGGGACTCAGAGGCAAGAAGAAAATAAGTAAAAGGGAGAAAATGGTCCTAGAAATGAAAGGGATTAAGGCGATAATAGTGTGTGTATATATATGGGACATGTAGTTTTGTGGCTATGTTCAGGACACCTTTGAATATGTATATTGTAGTGTACGTTCCCACTGTTAGGAGAAACTTGATCTCTTGTTCTCTTTTGGATAACATTAGATATTCCTTTTGGCATATATTATGATTATATTATTGTTGGTTCAGTCTTATTATTGAATAGTTTGTAAAGTATTGAGCCTTGATATGTGTCAATCAACATCAAGATTGTTGTTGAACTCACACACAATCAACTCACTAAAATAGAGAAATGGAAACCCTATTGCAACCGTCTAATAAAAGAGGTATTATTGAGGAATTCACCCTAAGTTTGCGGGAAAAATTACAAGAATTATGTGGAGATGAGAAGTGAACTCTAACTCACGCACACACCAAGGTGATTAAATCTTGCCCCCCTTGTTTTCGAGTGCAACCTAGAGCTAGCCCCTAGACCTCAAACAGGTTGGCCAAGCGATTATAACAATTTTTAGGTGGTTGGGAGTTTGTTAAGTGTTTGGTGAGTCGGTTTGACAAGAAGGAGGATCCAAGCCGTCTGTGCCCTTTCGCGTGCTCATCTGGAACGTCCAATGCGCATGTGCGTTTAGGCCATAGAGTTTCTTGGACGCCGCTAACAAACACATTGGCAAAAAATATAGCCCTTAGATTGCTTGTCCCACAGATAGCCATCAAACCCTAGCGTGCGCCTCTCCACAACCATGGATCTTGCGCGTCCCTTGAGCGGCCCGGATAACCTCGGACGTTGCTTAGCGTTTGCGCGCGCGTCCTTCCTGGCATCCTGATAACCTCGGACAATGCCCTTGATATTGCGCCGGTTTGGGCTCCGCGTTTGCCTTTTTCTTTCTACGCACATCCTTCTGTCCTCGGTGTCTGCGTCCTTGCAGGTGCATCAGGTCCTGCACCGCCCTCATTTTTTCGGCTCGGACCATTTCTGCACGTCCTAGCCTTTCGCCCACTGACTCGCCCTCGCCCAAATCCTTTTTCTCCAACACGGATGACCATGAACCTTTCCCAAACAATTATAGGAATTCATTTTACGCCTAATATAACCCTTGACTCAACCGTCCAAGACCTTGTAAGTGTTGGCCCGTTGCACAATCCTCCACTCCTATTGTTGCAAGTAATGTTGTTGGGCACAAACATTAGAGAGTTAGTGAGAACTCTTCTATGTTGTGGCATATACTCTTAGGTCATATCTTTGGAGAGAGATTATAAAGAATGGTTAGACAAGGTGTTTTGCATAAATTGAATTTCTCAGATTTTGATGTTTGCATTGACTATAATAATAGAAAACTTCTTGTTGGAGCTAGAATTAGAGGGGCTGGCATATGTGGCCCAATTACACCTGCTGTTGTAGAAAAATTCAGTTATTTCAGGTACGAGTGGATTGAAATTGTTGCCCGAGAAATCTGAATCCGTGGATGTTTTAAAGCATTTTGTAAAGATCGAAATGACCCGAAGTGCAAATAATATGAGATAGGAAATAAAAAGAGAGCGAATATTGAACACTGGATTTTACCTGGAAAACCTCAAAAATAGTAGAGGTAAAAAAACCACAGGTAAGGTAGAAATTATATATTTGAAAGTACAAAACTATCTAATTTTATAATGAGAGAACAATTGGACACCACTCTTTAAATTAGAAGAAACACTCAAATATAGTACTCTTCAAATGGGAGAAGAATTTTTGAATTTGGGATTGAAATTAACAAAGTCACAACCTCTTTTATAGGAGAATTGTTGGCACCTCCACGACAACTTTTCATGTCAACTTCTCCAACGGCTTGACATATGTTCTACATCAACATGACACATCTTCTTCAACTTGGAGGAGTAAAAGAAGCCACATATTTCTCCACTTAATATTGAAGATGTGACTTCTTTCACTCCTCCAAGTTAATGCGCACAAAAAGAAATTCTAGCAGATTCTCTGACTAAGGCAATAAATTCTAAGAAGCACACTTGGTGTTGATACTTGTAGGCCTAGCGGAGAAGTAAGCAACATGGAATGATAAGGTAGAAAGAATGATGTATAGACCTGATTGATTCTCACTCAAGTCTACAAGTGGGAGTAATGCTGAAAAGGTGGTTGATTTTGCTCATCCAAATTGAAGATGTGTCATGTTGCGTGTAGAACACATGTCAAGTCATTGGAGAAGTTGAGATCAAAGGTTGTTGTGGAGGTGCCGACAACTCTGCTATAAAATGGGGTTGTTACTTTGTTAATTCCCTTAGAGTTCTCCCATTTGAAGAGTAGTATTAGTATTTCTCCTAATTTAAAGAGAGAGGTGTCCCTTGTAAAATAAGAGTATTGTATACCTAAATATATAGTGAAATTTTTCTACCTTGTATGTGGTTATTTGACCTCTACTATTTTGGGGGTTTTCCACGTAAAATCCGTTGTCATAATTTCGCTCTCATTTTCATTATATCTCTCTAAATATTTGCGCTTCACGTCGTTTCGATTCTAACACATTCAAGACAACAATTGAGTTAAAAACTGACAAGGAGATCAAATGTGTCACATCTGATAGAGATGGCGAGTATTATAGCAGATATACTGAGACTATCATAAACTTTGAGTTAAAGAAGAAACCATACGTTGATTACCTTGATCAATCATTCTTTTTTATCAAATTTTTTATGTTGAGATGTCCTAAAAACTGATTTGTATTTGTTGAGCCAAGTTCCCAGTAAATCGATACTTACAACTCCATGTGCGATATTTATTGGTAGAAAAACACAATTTGAGGCTCATTCGTGTATGGAAATGTAAGGCAGAGGTGAGACTATAATCCTCAACTTAGAAAGACTAATGCAGGAACGTTAAGTGATTTTTTTATTGGGTATTGCTCAAGATTCAAAGGTAGTAGATTTTACGGTCCTACTCACACTACTAGAGCTATTGAGTCTGATCGAGCTATTTATTTTGAGGAAGGCTTAGTAGTGAGAGTTCTATGTATCGCAACCAAGTTTGGGAACTACTTGAATTTCCTAATGGTTTTAAGCACTTTGGTTGCAAATGGGTCTTTAAGACAAAGTGGACTTCTACTTGTGATATTAAGAGGTATAAAGCAATACTTGTGGCCAAGGGATACAAGTAGAGAGATTGCATTGATATACAAAAATTTTCTAACTTGTATCTACTAAAGATGGTTTTAGAACTGTCACGACTTTTATTGCACAGTTTGACCTCGTGTTTCATCATATGAATGTTAGGACTGCATTTTTAAATGAAATCTTGTTTGAGGAAGTCTATAAGACTCGTCATGATTGCTTTGTAGAACCATGGAATGAGCAAACCGATGAGTAAATTGAAGAGATTCATTTATTATGGATTAAAAAATGCTTATAGTGGTATCTATATTTTGATGAGGTGGTTACATCTTTTGGGTTATAGAGAATGCTTCAAATCAGTGCAACTTCTAGAAATTTGTGGAGAATAGTTTTGTAATTCTAGTACTTTGTGTAGATGACATCCTTTTGTCCGGTAATTTAGTGAACCTACTTATAAAATCTAAGAGTTTGCTATCAAGCCACTTTGATATGAAAGATTTAGGAGTGGTTGCTTTTGTTCTTGAAATTCAAGTCCATAGAGATAAGTCACGTGACATTTTTAGTTTATCTCAGTTAACTTATATTGATAAAGTCTTAAAGAGATTCAACATGGAACACTGCAATCTATGTTTAGCATCCATACAAATGATTGTCATGATCACAATATCCTCATAATGATGTTGAGAGGTCTCAAATAAGGTCTATTCCTTATGCTTCCGTTGGGAGCAGTGTTTTTTTTTCTGATCGGCAAAAGTACTGATTTATTCAAATTTTTGAGACGGAAATAAATATACAGTACATACTCGGGATGGGATACAAAGTCACCGTAAACACGAAACTCGGGATGGGACACAAAGTCACCATATACACGAAACGAGAAAAACCATTAAACTAAATTAATGACTAGACTCTTGGGGTTCCCAAACATATCGGGAACCAAAACATTAAATGAAAAAACGTGAAACCCTAAGAACATTTTCAAAGGGCGCTTCTGATGGTGACCGGCCGGTGGCAGATCTGAGCTGAGGCGGCGGCGCAAGAGGCCGAGGCCGACGGATCAGGCTGGGGACGAAATGAAAAGAAGACGTGATTGAAGTCAGAGGGTCGCCGAGACGGAGCATCTCTATGAAATTGAGAGACTGAAGTTCTGGGAGGAACGGTGGCGCACGA
>JAYMTK010003441.1:0-12290 GCA_036897405.1 Pelargonium myrrhifolium | reverse complement strand
AACATTTGATTATATTGCTGCATTCTTTGATGGTCATCAGTAGGTAAAGAAGCTCTTGGAACACCAAACCTACCATCCCTGAAATAATATATACACCCGACAATAAGGTACGTAAGATTAGAACGTGGCAAAAAAACCAAAGTAAAAAGTAAACATATATTGCGCGTACTACCTAGAAGAGGCACTAAGCGGACCAGGTGGGGACTGCAAGTTGCCGCCAAGAGCCATACCGGATGATCCTTGTAGTGAGGAATTTGGCCCAGAAGTAGGGAGTACAGATGCCGCAGCACCTTGATTTGACATTGTTAAACCACCGGCATGAGATCCTTGGTACCCATGAGGAAGAACATCTGGGCTTGACGGTGTTGTATCGCAGAGATCGAGAGGCCTGCACATACAAATACAAAATGAAACCAATTACGAGATTTCTTGTTATGCCAAGAAAAGGTAAAAGTATACGAATATGCGCGCATAAAGAATGAAAAGCAAGGAGTTGAACACTGTAGAAGACAAAGATAGTGGCATGCACAGAGTCATCATAACTTACGTCAGAACACTTCCATTCAGGTTATTCGGGAAGGCTTGGGAAAGAGCAATAACATGGGAATTGTGGACTGGTGCTATTTGTTTTGGATCCTGGTTATCATTCTTCACAACAAAAGTCGAAACAAATTAGATTGTAGCCAGCAAAAGTTTCAAAAGGGAGACTAAAAGAGAAAACAGTGAAAGTTAGCTTGTGTTCAGGTCCTAGGACCGTATGTACCACCCACCATGATAGTGATGATGCACATTGTAGTATTTTCTTTATCAAAAAAATGCAACACTCATTGTTGTCACAGGCCAATAATTTCCACAGATCAAACTAAGATAATCCACAACCATAGGGAATTGCTAAGCAAAGCAGAGACTGGGATAGAGATTAAGAAAACTTCGAACTGAATTAGAGCATAAGTCGGGGAGCACGTTTTGAAAGAAGGCAACGGAAAGAAAGGAAAAAACCCAGGACAAACTACATAGATTTAGATAGGTAATTAATTACAAGACCACCCAAAAGAATATTATATATATTATATGCAAGAGCGCAACGATAAGATAAACATGGCTCAATGGCGGAGATAACATTAGATAGGATGGATCGGAGTAGCTGAATATAAGCAAAAGATCCCAGGAGTTCTGCAAAAGATTTCACGTAGCCGACCCCAACATTGTTTGGAAAATGGCTTGGTTGTTTTGTACATGCAAGAGCACAAAAAGCAGACCTCTCAAACTAAACAAAAAATTATATACTCTAAAAGAGCATATTTACTTTCATGCCACTTCAAGAGTTTCACCAATTTATTAGTCCAGAGGCGTTGTCTAGTACTTTAACTTCAGAATTCACATCCAGTAGATGCTTTTTAGGAAATACAAATTAGCTTGAACTTGTAACAGAAGAATATAGCAGGGGAACTTGTAGGACAAAACTTCTGAAAATCAGAACAAATTGAGATCTACAACTATACATAAAAAGTACACTCAAAATGGTAAACAAACCTGACTCCTCCTATAGTGCTGCTTCTGCCCGATAATAATGATCTTCTCAAAATGAGACTTGAGGGTATCTTCTACCATAGGCCCTTGCAAACATTGAAACAGCTGCCTGGCACTGCCCTGCATAGGATGCAATGAAACAGCAAGCGAAAGCAGAAATGATTAGCTCCATAGTATGCTCCTTCTCACAATAGCACATAAATGAAATTGATAAATAGATTAACTTCCTATAAAGGAGAATGCTTGCCTTTGGAATGCCAGGTAATGTAGATGGGTAAGACTGAGATGACCCTGAATCTTCAGCACTATCAGCCCCGTCACTAGCACTTCTATCCATCAAAATTTTGTGACGCTCCTTGCACTCTTTAGGTTTACGAAATATACACTGGACATAATGGAAAAGGCAAGGAATTTAGCACCGAAGGCTAAAAAAATAGCAGTCAAAAGAAAAACAAACAAAAACCTTTAAAGGAATAGACCAATGACAGATTTGCAGCATACTGTGGTAAAAAGAAGTCCTAAATGCATTGAGGGAAGCCTGAAGAAGGTAGAAGCAAGGAAAACTCTTCAGACATGTATTTACCTTAAACTGCAAAGTACTGTTGATTGCATCACTTACAAGCTCCCAATTTGGTCCCATATCATGGACTAGAACAACAAGTGCCTACGATCACAAAAGAAACAAAATTATCATGACAACGAGAGAGAGAGAGAGAGAGAGAGAGAGAGAGTAGCAGCAGCAGCAATAACACTAAAGTTCAAAAATAACCTGATCTTCAAATAATGACCATGGACTTCCTGAACCAGACTGTCCGGCAGATATCTGCAAAAGATTACACTCAAATCCATAGGAAAAAAAGGCAGGAAATGGGAAACTAGCAAACATAGGACAAATTGAGAGCATATTGTCACATGTGGTCACCACCAAAAAGTACCTTCAGCCCTTTTACTTTTCTGCCCCTGTCCCGGCCACCCAACAATTTAATGAATTTATTTGGGTTGGACATGTTACTCATTGAAGCTGCTGGGGAAGGAATTGACCCAGACATAGGATTGATGTTATCAAAATTATTATCATGTGTTTGCTTCATTATCTTTGGCCTTTTCGCGTTATGTTGTCCATATAATCCTTCAGAGAAGACATGAAAAGTAAGGAACCAAACAAATGCAAATGCAATGTGTATCTGTCAGCCAAAAAATAATGTAAATATGGAATTGAAATAGAGCTTTACCACTAGTTCCATTAGAATCAAAATGATGACTCTCTGATCTCTTTCTGAAGGGATCTCTCTGCACATTAGAAAAAGAACGATGCAGCATTTGATTACTACTCCAAGGCACAATTTATTACATAAATATTGGATGTGGCATGGTGGAATACAACATAAATAGACTAATCAAGAAGGTAATAATATATAATAAGACATATAGTCAGCAATGTAGTGTACGAGCAGCATTTGATTACTACTCCAAGACACAATTTATTACATAAATAATGGAGATGGCATGGTGCCATGGTGGAATACAATGTAAATAGACTCAGCAAGATGGTAATAATATATAATTAGAGTATTAGACATATAGTCGGCAATGTTGTGTAAGAATAAATTGTCACAAGTGGTCAATAGAATAGAGTGGAGGAGAATATGAACTTAAGATCCCAAAGAGTTTTGGTAAAGTGTTCATGTAGCCGTCCCCAACATTGTTTGGGAAATGGTTTGGCAATTGTTGTTCACGTTTTTTTAATCTTTATCCCCAACAGTCAACTCATGAGTGCCTCCCTCTCCCCCTTCCTAACCCCTCCTCAACAATAAGACAACATATTAGAATGAAAAATGAATATTCCTGTTTATAGTTGGCGAAGAGTGTAAGGAAAAAACTGCAAGTATCATCTCTCTCCCAAAATATTAACCCCCTTGCACCAATTGATAAACTATCAACACGGAATGTTAAGTAATGTTCCCTTTCCACAGAAAGACGGTTAGAGATAAATACTTAAGTTTCTTAAATTAAATAACAGACAAAGCTTATAACTTCTTAGAAAATGCAAAGACAAGTTTCTTATAACATATATCCATGATGAAATATAGACCAAAGTCCACTTTATTACCTTTCTATATATTTACAAAGTGCATGCATAGAATTTACAAGATAATTAATACTTTAGTCATCAGAAGCATATTACTTACAAACAGCTGACTGCTAAAGATAAATGAATATAATAGAAATAATGATAGCATAAGACCCAAAGATAGTCCACCAAAGACAAAGCATTATTAAAATTGTAACCTACAGTAAGAATTGCCAAATCAATTGAAATTTGAGATTAGATTATCAGATAAGTGATTTCAATTTGAAAGACCATAAATACTTTCACTCAACAAGAATAATATTTCCAGAAAATAATCTTTTTGCAATTTGCAGAGACTGTGTCCCCCTCTAGAGCATAGTTTCTATGAATCGCTCCCTTCCAGATCCCGGAATGCTGACGATTCAAAACACAAGTAAAAGAGAAGTTGTAGCTTTTCAAGTAAGATGAACAAGCTACAGCGTGAACACGACGAAGAAGCGGCAGCACTTTCAACAAAAATGTCGCTTCGTTTTCAATGTTATTTGAAGGCTGCGGATGTGTGGTTTAGGTTTAGGGTTGTTTAGTGCAATATTGCTTTCTTTCTTTTTATTTAGAAAGAATATACGAAATTTATCATTAGTTATATATAAATTTATTATTTGTTACCTAGTAGCATGTAGTTTTTTATGAAAATTATATTTAATAATGAAACAATAAACTATTATAAATAGTTAATAACTAGTATTGGTTTGTAAATTGTGACATTTCATTTCGCATTAAGCGTTCCACGTTCTGGATAACATTTTCGTTCTGATTAATCCTATCCCCAAACTTCCATGTTCTCGTTTTCATTATGAAACATTCGGCGTTCCAAGTAACTATGCTCCAGAGTAAGGAATTGGGGGGGTTCAACACACCTTAATTTCCCCATCAAAAGGCCAAAATAAATTAAAAAGAAAAAAGCACCTGCTCGCTATGCACAGTTGAATCCAGGTGCCATCCCTGATCATATGCATTACCCTGCAACCAGAAAGAATTCAGGCAACTGAATTAGTAATAAAAGCAAGAAATCAGAGAGCTAAATACCCATACTTTGCAGATAAGCAAGCCCCCAGGGTCTGCCGAGATATATGAGTTCTTATTTACCAGATGCTTTGGTTTCTTCTTCTTTTTAGGTTTTGCAGATGTTTCCGCAGTGTCATACGGCCTCTGCTTCTCAAAGTCTGCAGCTGATTCGACCTCAACACTTTTCTGGATCTGGGATCCACCATGCAAAGTGCTCTGATCATCCTGAAAAGAACTAGTATCTCCACTTGATGCATCTGTCCTAGCTGGAGCTTGTGCTCCCCCAGTACCTCCAGCACCAAATGGACTTAAGACCCTCTGCCTTGTAGCAGTACGCATGCGCTTTGTTGGAATTGCACCAACATTTAGATTGTTGGCAGGCCTCTTTCCCATCAGCATGGACTGTTGAGCCCCAGGTGTCAAGTGCCCATATGGCACATCAGTTGACATATCATATGATCTGGCAGAGTAGGATCTCGGTAAATTTTTTCGTTTCTTCTGATTTGATGATTTGCTACCTTCAAAAGCTCCAGGGAGATAATATGTGCTTGTTTCCCCTTCATCCTCATCATATGTACTCTCTTGATATCCATACTCTGAATTTGAAATTGAACATGTAAAGAAGATATGTCATGTTAACAACCAAGGATACTGTAAATGCAACAAGTCCCTCATTACCTGCAACGGCATCATACATATGTGTCTCAACTTCCTCTTGCATGCTACTGCAAGTTTTCTGAAAAAAAAAAAAAAAATTCAATAAATCATCAATGACGGGCAAGACAGATAAATGTTGATAATCATCTGTACACAATATTGCATTTGTTGGACCAATTAAAAGAGAAGCATAGGTTTATTAGCACAAAGTCATTACATCACCTTTCCACAAAGTAGAATCATTACACAAGATTCTTTTATTAAGATTACTATCATCAAATTCAGGGACAAAATAAAACACAATCATAAAAAGAACATATTGTTTTGCAATATTAGTACCTCAGTCTGTGCCAAATGAGATTCAATAGATTTTCTGTAAGCTTCCATTGCACCAAATGGAATTGTATAGAAAAGGTTCTCCTGCCAAGTAAACAATTAATGTCTGGCATTAGCTCCTTATAAAGCAGCAACGACTATACACAATATAGGAGACAAATGAGTAGAGTGTAATTAGAGATTTTCAAGGTACAACACCCACCAAACTGAAGCAAGTGAACCTAAAAGGTTTCTAAGCTAATATATCTAATGAACGCACACATATACACAAATGGAGGGTGATAACAGTCAACATTGAAGAGCTTGTTAAGTACATTAAAGCATGAGAAAGCTGGACCATACTTCTGTAAGATGATCCTCCCAGGACATTTCTGTGATGCCCACATCAGATATCTTGTCAGGAGTTGCTGGTGCTTCTGCCTGGAGAGGTGGAACAGAACAGCTGGTAGATTTTAAGAATCTTACTGCATATCCCTGAACAGCAAGAGGAAGAGACTTTCTGGGAGATTCTTCCACTTCTTTGATTGTCTTCTGCCCATAACAAGACATAAATCAAGAAATGCCAAAACTAAGCAAAAAGAAACGCAGAGACCTAGCATAAAACAAGGACAAACAGCATACAGGAAAGAACATTTCATGATCAATAAGATAAACCAGAAAAATATCACTTTGATAGAACATCCATGTCATTCAATCCATATATAAAACACAAAATTTTATACATAATGTACCAGGTGTTCAGAATAATATAATGCTAGCACATATGTATATGCATACAAGCTGAATATATGACAACAAAACTGAATGAGCATAATGAAGAAATGAAACATATTATGAAAGAGTCGATCAAGTCAATACCGTATTAGATTCTTCAATCTTGTCCTCAGAAGTTCCATTCCCATGTTTTAGATCAATACTTGAAATATCACTACTTAAATGCACCTCCATTGAATGCCAAAACTGCATAACTGCGTTTGCCAAAGTATGAGCCACTTTTTTCAGCTTCCAATGTTGATTTTGTTGTTCAAATCTCAACCGAGAAGCAGAAGCAACCAGCCTACCCATTTGAGCAGCAGCAGTAATTTTCCAAAGACGCTCCTATAAGCAAATAATGATGAAAATACTTAGAAAAATCACTAGATTGATGACCTACTTATGTGCTTGAAGCTTATATTATGTGTGTGTGTGTGTATATATATATATATATATCACAGAAGACATCTGAATGAATAACTAACAAGTTTGATGTACAACTTATCCACAAAACCAACCTGTGCAAAGTCATTTGCCAACCATGTCATTTCCTCAAGGACGAAATCCCAGTGAGATTTCCGGCGATTATCCGGAGGCAAGGTGCCAACAGATAACTCAGCAATTCTTTTACGTTTGGCCTGTTTACTACATTATGTTAGACCATGAAAAAGTTCAAAGGAGTAGCAAATAATGATGTTTGGTTCATATAGAGAGATCATAAATAAGTAAAGATAAATAAATAACCTCTATTATTCGCGCCTCTTCTAAAACTGAATCTTCGCGTGCCTTGTCGGCCAATTTGAAACGATTGTCAGAAGTTTGATTCTCTGCTTCAGAAGAAGAATCTTTTACCAGCAACGTACTTGAAGGAAGTTCACGAGTTGATACTTCCAGAGAACTCTGAAGTATACCAGTGGAAGAGCTTTCCCTGTTGGTGTTGGAGTCGCCACCCTGTACATTACAAACTTTTTTGTCACTTTCTGGTATGATATGCACACTGTTTTCCACTCCCTCCAAATTTGAAGGAGGATACTTCACCTCATTTTGCTCACCAGGCACTCTCAGCTGTATTTCTTCCTCAACTTTTACTATTGAACCATTGCCAGAATGATTGCCACTGGCATTAGTGCCACTGCCAACATCCTTGTTCTCATTCATTTGTTTAACAATATCACCACCAACTAAGTTTGGCAATCCTTCAACTTTAGATTTTTGTTCTATAGAATTTCCATTAGAATCCACAACCTTTTGATCAGTACACACATCACTATCATTATTTACGTCCAAGCATAGGCTAGTTTGGGTGCAAGAGGACTCTGAATCTAATCCTTTAATACCAAATGCTGCACTACTATTTTGCACTTCATTCAGTATACTTTTCCTGTCTACCTTTAAGTTACGTGGCCCATTTACTGGGCCAGGACCAGCTTCGGTTACAGATGTTGTAGCTACACAAGGTGGACACTCAAGAGCAGCTGAAATTACCTGCTCTTTTGTATCACTGAGATTAGGCCTCTCGATATCTACATCACAAGGAGGTTCCTGATCATCAACTTGTGAAGGTTGGGGTTGTTGATTATCCATCACGTCTTTCGGAACAACATCCAACTTACTTTCAGATAGACTAGCTTTTGCCAGGCCTGCAGATACTACTACACCCTGCATACCATCCAACTCCATATCCAACGGTTTCTGAGAAGTCACAATCTTAGAAACCATATCACCATTTGAACTTGCAAATTTAGGATTGGCAAGGGATGACACATTCTGGTCTTTCTGTTTGTTTATTTCACATATTGACCCCTTTGCATCTCTTGAGCCCCCGCGAGCGACTAAAGACCCATGACTACCACGGCTCTGAGGTATATCAGTTGAACTCGATCGAGTACCTTCTCGATTTGATTTGGACCTGTTCCTTCGAGCATATGGGCGGAAAATAGTTGAATCTTCTGATTCCCTGGCAGCTTGACTACCATCCCTCTTGGAAGACTGTTCTGATGGAGCAATATTATTTCTTTTCCCCGGGCGTACAGAGTTCTTTTTCTTTTCAAGTAACTCATTTTCGCCATCAAAAAGCAAGAGATTATCTGCACTGTTAGGTTCACAAACAGTACGATTCCCTGGTCTACCACTACTCTCAACAGAATCCCCATGAGGTGATGCAGTCAATGCAAAACTTCCTTTTGCTTCACTGTGACAACAATTGGAGGACAAAAAATGAGCGATATAGCCAAATTGTTCAAGGCATAAAGGACAATAGCTAATAAAGGTATACCTAGTCACAAATTGTTCTGGATGTTGATCAGTGAGTGATGTAGACTGGACACTTAAGGAAGCTGCATTTCCAAATCTGAAATCCAAAGGATTGCCACCCTGCAAGTCACAACTCACAAGTACTCTTAAGTTATTAAGTACACAAAAAATAAAATTAACACCAGGAAGAGTGACAGACATACTTTCTCTAGAAATTCTAGCTCTCTTCTCCTTTCTTCACGAACATCATACTCCTGCCTGTTTATAATAATAATAAATGGCAGTTTCTCATGTTTAAATCAAAAACAAAATATATATCTTAATGAAGAAAAAGGGTTGTGAAATGCAAGAGGCCACACTAGAATTACCTAAGCTCTGCTTGAGCCTTCTCAATGGCTGCTCGACGTGGAGAGGTTTTGACACCAATACCAGCTCCACCATCAACGACTCCTCCCATGGAATCAACCTCAGCATTTACTAGGAGAACAGATACTGAACTACATCCATGCATTCCTCTCCCTAAAGAAACTACAGGCTTTCTCCTCCCATTTCTTCAAGGATATATCAAATTCCTAAAATGAAGATATTTACAAGGAAAAAAATGTCAAATAAAAAACTAATTACTGGCTAAAGCAAACATATGAAATCTCTCAGTTTCTTTCATTTTGAAATGCAATACAAACTATAGCAAGAACCCATTGTACAATATATATATATATATGAATGTTGTTGCCGCACGTAAGTCACAAGATGGGACTCAAGTAGAACATTATTTGCAAGCTCTACTCAATAACTGAAATCTAACAAACCTATAAGAACTAAATCCCCATGCGATCCTAGAAGAACGCCTATAAATGCACAACATATGCCCTAAAGATATTTACCAGTAAATACGTGCATCAGGAAAAAGGAACGTGAAAACTTGTTAAGAATGTAAATAAGTACACACATATATAAATATATAATACATGTTAGGAAACAAAGCATAACAAATTGCTTCCCATTTAATATGATTCATGAACAAAATAACAATCAAAAAGAAATTCAGACATAAAAACTTAATAAACAAAAGGCATTACATGTAAAACAAATCATGGACCAGGACTAAATATAAACTAACGAAGTTACGAGTATCATGGAAATTTCCTACTGTGTTTCTAATTCAATCTAAAGAACCCTTGAAATACACTTTCATGTTTCACTGCCTCCAAAACACCTCAAATGGCTACATATACAGCTAAGTTCTCCATTGCGTAAGTTACAAAAACAACATCAAACTACACAAGGAAAAAAACTTCAGTACCAAACTACTGTCCACACTACAGAGAACAATCTATTTCAAACCGTCACAAACACTAAAAAGGAAATGCATTACATACGAAGACATGAGAGATGAATGTAGCACCTAACAATAGTGATTAAAGATCGTACTACATAAAATATTTAATACACTTATGCCACTCGGTTACATACAGTATAAGCACGTACACAAAATACATAATACACACACACACACTTACATTTAGTCAACTTTAATGTCTATATAATGAGCAACACATACTGCTTACCAACAACAGTTCCCTCCAAAATTCTCACATGAGCACTTCAAACAAATGAACATTGTTTAGCACGTATAAAATATACTGATATACCTAACAGTATAACACTCATAAACATTCCCACTCTCTAATATTTAGTCAACGTTATGTATATCTAATGAGCTATATTGCATGCATACAACAGCTTACCACCAAAAGTTCCCTCCAAAACTCTCACATGAGCACTTTAAACAAATGAACATTGTTTAGCACCAATATAGTAATGTACATAATACAGATAAAAATTTAAAACCTCCCATATATTTATTCATCATTAAAGTATATCTAATGAGCTATATTGCGTGCATACAGCTTACCGCCAACAGTTCCCTCCAAAAATCGCACATGAAAACTTCAAACAAATAAACATTGTTTCACTCTATACAATAAAAGTAATAGGCATCAATATTTACACAACATTAATGTACATCTAATGAGCTATGTTGCATGCATACACCTTACCGCCAACAGTTCCCTCCAAAATTCTCACGTGAGCACTTTAAACAAATGAACATTGTTTAGCACTATACAATATAAGTAATACGCATAAACATTTACACACTCTCAAATACTTAGTCAACGTTAATGTATATCCAATGAGCTAATTGCATGCATATAGCTTACCTCCAACAGTTCCCTCCAAAAATCTCACAGAAAACTTCAAACAAATGAACATTGTTTAGCACTATACAATATAAGTAGTACACATAAACATTTACACACTCCCAGATATTTAGTCAACGTTAATGTATATCTAATGAGCTATATTGCATGCATACAGCTTACCGCCAACAGTTCCCTCCAAAATTCTCACATGAGCACTTCAAACAGATGAACTAATAGCTTCACAATGACTAGCTTCCATGTTTGAACACAAACAGCTACCAACACACCTCACATTCATTCCCAAATTAATGGAACCACACCCTCCCACGTAAAACCCACAACTATTCAATCAAAACCAGCAACACAAATCAAATCCCCACCACACAGAACCCTAATGCCAATCACCCCAACGAAATTGCACAAATTTCAAATTCTAGGGTTTCGGAGGGCAGACCAAAATTGACAACAAGCAGCAAGAGAATCAATCAATCACCTGGAAATGAGGTCGGGGGAGCGAAATTGGAAGCTAGGGCACAGCAAGGAGCGCGGAGAGAAGCGCAAGGGGTGTGATTTTCGCTGACCTAGGGTTTTGAAGAAAGGGGGGAAATTGGTCCTCAATCAAGACGGAGCAAATTAGCCCTAGAATCGAAGAGGTGGGAGCAAATGCGAGCCATGGAAGCAGCGAATTGGATTGGGGAAGGAGCTTGGAAGAGTGAATTTTGATGTTGGTTTTGTTGGGTCTGTGTTGATGTGTCGAAGCTTTAATTTTTGTGAGTTATGGAGTTTTTGTTTTTCGAAGGAGAGAGAGAGAAATGAGAGTATTGCGAGCTCTGCGAGTAGAGAGAGAGAGAAGAGAATGGGCTGAGGACGATTTGGGCATGGAGAAGACGAAGAAGAGGGCCTAGTTCTTGTGTTTTTGGACCCTTTTGGGCTTTTTATTTTATTTTATATATAATATTTGAAATTTGTGCCATGGGATTTCAGAGCGGGCTCGTACTTTGGCGGTTGGCACTTCTAGGTCGTTTGACCACAACCAGACTAAACATCATTCGAGGTTTGTTCACAGGTTAAGGATGTCACCTCTTCCCAAATATGTGTTGAGTAGGGATGGAAGTCAAGACCTCTTCCCACTCACGCATAAAGCCGGCAAAATGGACCCGTACTTGTGGTACCCGCAACCCGACCCTAAAAATATAGGGTTCGGGTTTGATTTTTTCGAATCTAAAAAAAATCAGGTCGGGTTAGGGTCGGGTATCAATGTGAAATTTGCGAGTCGGGTATACCCGCTATTTTATGTCTAAAACCCGTTGTTTGACCCCGACCCGACCCTACTTTTTGCCAGCTCTACTCACGTAGTCTATGTTAACTATCCGCGCCACCCCTATTGGGTGAAATTTGTTATTTTCATTCTTCATAAATAT
>JAYMTK010003440.1:0-12292 GCA_036897405.1 Pelargonium myrrhifolium | reverse complement strand
AATAATGCTATTTTCCGTTAACTTTAACTGACGGAATCATCTTTGGATACTTTAGGGGTGCTTAAAGTCACAAACCAAACTTTAGGAGTGCTTTTTGCAGAAACTCATACTTCAGAGGTGCTTTTTGCAGAAACTCATATTTCAGAGGTGCTTACTATAATTATCCCTTATTTATATTTATAATAGAACCTAGATGCGTGCACAATTGCTCAAGTACTGTTGAAAATGTGTTGTAAAATAAAGTGTCTATGTGTGAAGTGTTTTGTGCTAAGAATGTGTAGAATGAATTTAAAAATGAGTCTCTTTCCTTAATTTATTGAGAATGAGGTATTTGTATTCATAATATGATCGATTGGACGGTGATGATGTACGGTGAGCTAATGAGTTGCCCTCAGAGTATAACATTACAAACAGTCAACCAAATATCAAGACCTCCATTTACCTCCGCGTGGTGAAGAATAACTTGACATTTTAAGAATGTTTTGTATATATTTATGATTTTCTAACAAATTTAATGTAAGACTTGACTTAAAACTCTTACTTGCTTACTTGGCACACATCTTGAAACTATTCCAGGCGTGTAGGCGTACTCTTATATAGAACAGAAAGCAGAGGTTAAATAGTATGAAAGTGTGTGACACGGGCTTGATAATGTGATGTAAAACCTAGGCAAACTTACTCTAAAATCCCGCAAAAGCACTTAGGTGAATCTCCTTAGGTGAGTTGGATATGCTACAATATTGTTGTCTCTGGGCAAACTTCCTTTCGCCGCCGCATGAAAGTGTTGGATGTTGCATTGTATTGCACGAGTCAACCTTTTGTAATACAGACTCTTTCGCGTTATTTATATTTAACTGATCATACTTCAAGCGTTTTTGTCTCTACTTTCTTGATCGAGATATCACACCTTGATTTAATTCCTTGATTGAGCAACTAGGTATGAGAATTGACTTAGCTTCTATCCTTCGACCTGGAGGTCATATCTATCGGAGCATTTAGATATCAGAAAATTAAATCTTCAATCTATAATTATATAAATTCTCTTTTGGAGCATTCACATATGACGAAATCTTCAATAATATTACTTCTCAAACAGAATTATGAAAAATTGGACAATATCCCTCAATGTTCCTTAAAGCGCGGGTCTAATTTAGATTTGAAATAAGATATTGTAATCTCATTAATGACTTGAATTAAACCAAATAATTTTGGCTTAAATTCATTACTCTCGTTTCATTATTAGGTTCTTATAGGTTGCAAGATGACTATTACGTTTGTGCACTTCACTCTATTTGAACTTCTCATCTTATACAGGTTTGTTATCTACTTCCTTAGCTACTTAGTAGTACAATGAGTCAAGGCCAAGGTAGTCACTTATATATGAAACTGAAAGAATCTAGAACAGGAAAATAAAATAATAATAATAATAATAAAAATAGCAAGTTGAGTTAGATTATGAGTAAAATATTGTAGTACTCAGAGAAAAAACCTCAGCTACAGCTAGCAAAAGCTTGCATGCATGCAACGTTGTTTCACGTCATCTCAGCCACCGCCAGACAAATGTTGAGCTAAAGCTCCCTCTAAACTACAACGCGGTGGTCATGCAACGGACACAACACGAGTCACTCCTCCTCGTCCCCTACGTGTCCCTCTCTTTTCCCGTCTCCCACGTGTCGCTCTCCCCCACCACCGCACCCGACTCGTGTTGCCTCTCCACGCTCCCCTTCGCACGCCGTGTCGCCTCGGACCTGAGACCTACCTCCCCTGCGCCACTCGCTAAACTACAATTCCTCACTACGCTCACTCTGTTTCGTCCGTGGCGTCACTCACGTGCCCACTAATTCAAACTTTTTCTTTTGCGACTATATTGTTTGCCAGCCAGATTTTTTTATCCAACGGCTCTGATTTCATCCCACATCTCTGTGGCCCCCACTTCCCCCTCCGTACTGTCCTATCAGCGGTGTCACACGTTGTCCGATCGTGTTTTGACACGTGTAAATCGGATCTGAGTGCAGTGATTGTGTTGGCCCCTACTACTTCACCTGAGCTTTTGCTCCTCAAATAAATCGATTGGGGGTAGTTTGGGAAATTCGGGTTTGTAGTTCGGTGGGTTTGTTTTTTTTTTTTTTTTCTTTTTTTCTTTTTTCGCTAGTGTAACTGACTGATAATAATACGAGCGGTTCACTTCTGGTCAGCATGAGCAACGTTGTGATCATGACACGTGTGTTTTGGGCCAGTATCATGAAACCGCCTTCTTCCTTCAAATATTCTTCAACAGGCGTCAATTGCATTATCATTGGACACGTGTCAAATTCTTCGTACATAGTTGACTGAGCCATACAGAAGATGGGCCCACTCAAATAAAATTTGGTCTAAAATCTATCCACTTTTATTTTAAATGGGTACTCAATTAAGTTTATATATTTTATAGTTTAGTCGATATATTGTCAATAATGTTTTGATTTAATTCATAAAAAATGTAAATTTGTTTTACATATGGGCCAATTCGTAATTGAATTGTATATTTATACTAATGTACATGATGTTTATATTTTCATATATGAGGTGCTAGTGAAGCAAAACTAACTATGGAATACACTAGCTTATCATGTGAAATACATAAAATAATGACTTCATGGAGGCAAGTTCCTATATAAAGTTCGATTCATGCAAGATATCATTTTTTTATGTGGTATTTTGATATTTTTAAAAATAAGACATAACAAGTAAATCATATGTTTGTCATTATGAAAAGTTGTTTAGATCGATCATATTTGTCGATAAACTCAACCAATTTTATTATATTATACATATATATGAATTGTCATATTTATATATGTTATAAAAACATAACAAAAAATTGGTCGATATGCGTATTAAAGCGACACGTCATCAAAAATTTAATATAAACCCAAAAAATTTCATAATTACAAAACAATAAATTTTCAAATTTTTAAGATGTATATTACAATTTCTATTACGTGTAATATTATTTTTATTGTATTTGAACAGTATTAGTAACTCATGCATAATATAAATACAATTTATATTTTGTGTAACGCTTGAGACACAAACAAATTATTTTTTATTATGACGTCGATTTAACTTTTCGAAAAGGTAGATCATATTAATTCTGTTATAATAATTTCTGTTACTAATTTGATATGTTGATTATACTTTATCATCAAAATTGAACTCATTATGAGAGTATATATAATACTTTATACATATATATACATACACCATTATATTTTAACCAATGCTTTGTTATTTCAACCATTTTTTTCCGCTACTCTTACGTGAACATATTATATGAAACCCGAATTTTAAAAACAACTTTTTAGTATAAATTAATTATGCTATTAATTTTATTTAAATTAAACCTAACATGTAACCTTATTGATTTTTATTAATTACCACTAAAAATGTGTTAAAATAGAAAATGAGGCTAATTTCTTCTCATAATAGAGGAAGTTTCAAAAACTGAAAGGACACTTTGGACCACATTCGTGTCAGGAAAGGAAGTTCCTCTGGCCCTCGTGCTTGTACCCTATTGGTCCACGTCTCCAGTATCGGAACAACAGAACCACGTGTCCGGTTTAGACGGAAGATATATAGAAAAACCGACGGCGAAGATGGAGAAGAAGCGCCACGTCACGCAGTGAAACAATGTGCCCGTGACAATGACGGGCAGCTGCCCGTGGCGACCACACACTCAACTAAATAGCAGACGACAAGGACGTACCCTACACCTCTGCTACGTGTAAAAAGGCCTCCATTGCCATAACCAAACCAGTCCAGTCCTTTATAAAGCTTCCTCATGAACGCGCGAGCGTCTTTCTTCTATCAATACAACTATTTCTTCACATTCGCGATCAATGGCGGATATATGCTGCGGCGTCGTCAGTGACAGCGAGGCTTCAGGTTCGGCCTGTGACTCAACCTCCAGAACCGCCAGGCGCCGGAGAATGGAGATCCGGCGATTCAGATTTGTTGCCACCGGTGTTGCGCCTCCTCCGTCGCAGGCGGAGAACGCGCTGCTTAAACGACAGAGGCTAGACGCTTACTTAGGCAGAGACTGCGAGAACGCCATGGACAGCTGCATTTTAAGAGAGCAACAACAAGATGACGCTCAGAAGATTGAACGGGGAAGGTCGGCGGAGAACGGGAATGAGTCGTCGGAACAGACGATCTCCGGTGCTGATGATGCTGTTGTGGAGTCTTACCCGAAGTATGGTGTTGCATCGGTCTGCGGGAGGCGAAGGGACATGGAAGACGCTGTGTCGATCCGGCCGTCGTTTTACAGAATGGAACAGGAAGCGACGTCGACCGGATTGCACTATTTCGGTGTCTACGACGGCCATGGTTGCTCTCATGTACGTGCCCTAGGCTACTAACTAGCTTTGATTTTGGATTCTTGTTGAAAGTTGATGCAGATTTGGGGATTAATTTGAATGTTGTGCGTTTGTGTATAGGTTGCGACCAAGTGCCAAGAGCGAATGCATGAGCTGGTGAAGGAGGAGCTCGAGAGCGACAAAGAGTCGTCGAGCGAGTGGAAAGGCGCGATGGAGCGAAGCTTCTCGCGCATGGACAAGGAAGTGATCGTCGCCTGCAACGACGACAGCGTTTCGACTTCCAATTGCCGGTGCGAACTGCAGTTGCCGGAGTGCGACGCCGTCGGATCGACGGCCGTCGTCGCAATTTTGACTCCTGATAAGATCATCGTCGCCAACTGCGGCGATTCAAGAGCCGTCCTCTCTCGTAACGGAAAGGCCGTTCCTCTTTCGTCAGATCACAAGGTCAGTCTTGTCTCCTGTTTGGATGCCGAGAAAATGAACAGAATCTTCAATAAATTATCTGATCCGTTACGGAAACTGAGAAAACGTTTTTGTTGTTTTGCGTTTTTAGCCGGATCGCCCGGACGAGCTGAACCGGATCGAAGAAGCGGGCGGGCGGGTCATATACTGGGACGGGCCGAGGGTTCTCGGAGTCCTAGCGATGTCGAGAGCCATAGGAGACAACTACCTGAAACCGTACGTGAGTTGCGAACCGGAGGTGATGGTGCTGGATCGGACGGCGGAGGATGAGTGCTTGATACTGGCGAGCGACGGGCTGTGGGACGTGGTGACGAACGAGACGGCGTGTGGGGTGGCGCGTATGTGTCTACGCGGGAAGGCCCACGCGCCGGCGTTGGCGGGGACGGAGGTGAGGAGCGTGGGGCCCGGAGAAGGGGAGGTGTGGGACAAGGCGTGCTCGGACGCGTCGATGTTACTAACGAAATTGGCGCTGGCGAGGCACAGTACCGATAACGTGAGCGTGGTGGTGGTGGATCTTAGGAGGGACACGTAGACACACTTGGATTTAATTTATCTACTGTTTATTTTATAAAAACAAAAAATATTTTCTTTTTGTTGAGATTTTATAAATATAAGGTTGGGTTGGTTGGTTAGGGTGTGTAATGTGAGAGTTAACTGGGGTTAGGGATAGGGTTAAGGAATGAAAGTGGAAATTGGGGATGAGATATTGAGATTGGTATCAATTTTGAGACTAGCTCTTCTTCATCATAGTAGCTGGTTTCTATTCCTTGCAGTAGTTTTTTTTTGGTTTGTTTCCATTTTCATTTCTATGCCTTCTTCACATCCCAGAAAATTGTAAATGGGCAGAAATGGTTATGGTTAATGAAGGATTGAAATCATTTCTTACCGTTTGATATCAAAATTATTTTTATTAATCTATTTGAGAAAAGGGTAAAATGTATACCAGTTGACTGATATAAAGTTATATCAGTTGTAACTTAATAAAGCGAATGAGATAATTACATTTCATTTAAAATCACTTATACCCACTCAAGTGAATTTGGAGAAGCGGAACGACCCGTCCGAATCTATGATTTTAAATGAGGTGTCACCACCTTATTAGTGCAACTGATATAACTTTATATCAGTCAACTGGTATACATTAAATTCTTTGAGAAAATGAGTAATCAGTTAGTTTTATTTAAGAAGGTTTTATGTATGATTCAACTGATATACATTAAAAAATGAGTAATCAGTTAGTTATTTTTAGTTTTATTTTAAGAAGGTTTTATGTATGATTTAGTGGCAATGTGACATTTGTTTTCTAATAAATTAATTAAAACTCTTTGAATTTGTTACGATAACAAGGAGTCTCACTCTCATTCATGTGCTTAATGGTTGAATTCGATTTGAATCTGTACCTTCAAATTGTATACATAGTTGGGCTACCTTTTTGTTTAATATATGAAAAATATGACCCACCAGGTTTCAATTGTGTTTATAGTTTAAGTGGAATCATATATAATCAAATTGAAAGGATTTGTGCCTTAGAAATAGAAAACTATAAACAATGTAATTTCATCTAGAAAAGAACCAAAATGAGTTTTTATTTTGAGAATTATTAAGGAAAAGTTAGTTAGTGTAATATATTTACTTTTGTATCTTCATGCACATATGTTCTAACAAACTTAATTATGCTAACTAACTTATCATAGAAATGTTATTGGTAATTCATGTTATAACTAACTTCCTTAAAATGAAATAGAAGACTCATTTTGGGATGAAGGGGGTATTTTTTCATACGAGGACGAAGCATGTTTTGAGGTATCATTTTTTTCAGGGAACTAGTTAGGAATAACATGTTCTTATTGAAAAACAATTATTTAGAAACAGAATCCCACTAATATGTGGATCAACATAGTTACAATTATTAAGTTGAAGTTTTGCATTAACTACATTTGGCCATTAGAATTTACTTAGGGTAGTTATATTTCAAGAAGTTTGTTGATTTTATTTATTTATTTATCGATTTTCATGTGAAAGATTATGCAATATGAAACGATGAGTAACATAGTGAGAGGATAAGTAATAAAAAACGATGAACAACATAGTGAGAGGATAAATAATAAAAACTTTAGAAGGGTAGCAGGGGAGCGTTTTTGGTTTTTAGGGTTTCGGTAAGATGGTGAGTGTCGGCGGAGATAAGGCTGGGATTTTTGGAGCCTTCCATTGGCCAAGTTGTCGGTGGGTGGACTATTTAGGGGGGTGGGATGTGGGGGAGTGTATCACATTATTTCTTAGTTTTTTCACTCTCATTTTTAATGGGTTACAGAGAGGAAGAGGGAGGGGTGTTCTGTTGTTTGTTGGGGGGTTGCTCTGTGTTTGGGTGGTGGATGATGGCGTCGAGGGGGCTGCTGGATCTAAATCGGCTAAGCTTGGAGGAGGATGAGGGTTTGGGGATTGAGATCCCGGATTTGGAGGAGGTGGAAGGGGTGGGGCAGAAGCAGATCTGGCACGTAGTGGGGCGGTTTCTGGTGCCCTCGGAGGTGAAGGCAGAAGTGTTGGGGCCTAAAATGGTAATGTACTGGCGCCCAGTGGAGGGGATGGAGGTGTCGGAGGTGGTGGAGGAGCAGGATGGGCTGGAAATCGGGGACCAACGATTTGTTTTTATTTTTCACCATGAACGGGATGCTCGTAAGGTGGTGCACGAGGACCATGGGTGTATATGTTCAATACGCTCCTGTTTCGCCTCTTGCAGCCGGGGGAAGATCCGGCAATAGTGGAGATCAATCACATCTCTCTCTGGGTTCGGATCCTTGGGATCCTGTATGGATGCGACATGGCCAGAATATGCGAGGGGATTGGAGCATTTATGGGGAAGCTTCTGGAGTGGGACGCGAGATGGGGGCCGGGCTATTCGTGGATCAAAGTGGAATTTGACGTCCGCAAAGCAATCAAACGGAAGCTGAAAATGAAATCAGTGGGTGGGCGGAGCTATGAGGTGGATTTCAGGTATGAAAAGTTACCGCATTTATGTTTCGTTTGCGGAATAATGGGTCATAGTGAACAGGAATGCAAAGTAGTATATGCCTTGGGAGATGAGGTGAATGAGAGATCGTACGAGAACTATCTGCGTGCTCAGACAGGTCGGGGGCAGTGGTCAGAACAAACAAGTGGATGAGAACTGAGGGCTAGAAGTCTCCGTTGGACGGGATCGGGGACAGTCCGAAGATGCAAACGGATCCGGATTCAGAAGGAGAATCGGATGATTCCATGAACACCATATTCCCGGCCAAACGCCGTCGACCGGTGGGAGCAGAGGTTGGGCAGTCAGGGGTCAATGCCGAAGGCGGAGCAGATGGACCGCCAAAAAAGGGGACGAGACCGTCAAGGAGGGGCTGGACTGGCCGAGGGCGTGATGGGCTTGTGGAAGGGTGACCGGTTGGAGCGTGGGATGCTCCGGGTCGTTTTCTTTAGTTTTATTTATGTTAATTTTTGGTCACTTGTTTTTCGTTCTTTAGTTGTTTCCTAAACAATTATGTTGGTATTTTTGTTTTTTCTTGGTTTGTTTGGTTTCGGTTTGACTGGTTGGGTGGGCAACCAGGGCAAATTCCTGGTTGGAGGCACGAAATATGTTGGAATAAGGTTAGGTATGAGAGATGCATATTTGAGAAAAAGTTATCTCACTTCCCATGGACTAACATTCGGGAGGTTTCCTACCTGACTGCGCTAGATCTGGGTCCGTAGTATTAGCAATTGGGGTTTCTGCTATGTATCGGTAGAAACTACCTTCATGCCTTAATAGAATTATTCAGTTTACTTTATTAAAAAAAAAAAAAAACTACCCGTAAGATGTTCCACCAAAAATGGGCAATGTATGTATGAAATCATCTTAAATCCGCAAACATTATAAGATATAATTATTGAATATATCCACATCAAACGATATTAGATATGGGTACGTAATCAACATTTATACAAGGATTTGTTTGCACGGAACATCTTTATATATTCATATTCTCGATCCTGTCTCATAAAAATTAGGGTTTTGATGAAATGAAATTTGAGTATATGAATGTAGAGCAGGTTTTTACCCTATTTAATTTCATGTGTTTATGTAATTAATTGTCTGCATTATCAAAGATTGATTTGATGTGAAGGCCACCTGGAATCAGAATTTCTTTTGTTTTTTGTCTCTTATCTTACGTTAAAGATATTCATAAGCTACTGAATATTTCGTGAAGTAGCAACACTTCATGAATATATGCACCATATATATAAAATATGTACTTGTACAAATCTTTGCATCAATTCCTAGCTAGTGAAGAATCTCATAGATTCCTCTACTATCTGTCTTATCTAATTTCTTAGTATATATACTCAATTTGAGCACATGTCAATAGCTACTTTCCAAAGTTAATCATGTCAAATTTGGCATGGAAGAATATATTGATTGAGTTTCATTTATATATATAAAGAAATATAAGAGTAAAACGAGTATCTGATACAACTTTATATGAGTTGCAATTTAACCAAACCAATAAGGTGATGACACCTATTTAAATTTCACTTATACTCACCAAAGTGAATTTGTGGGAGCGGAGCGACCCGTTCGGATTCATTATTTTAAATGAGGGTCATCACCTTATTAGTACGAAAGTTATATCAGTCAACTGATCTTCATATTACTTATAAATAAATAACTATTTTTATAATAAAATAAAACAAAACACTTATTTAAAAAAAAACTAAAGTGAAATAATATATTTATTTTGGGTTAGAGAGAATAATATATTTTATTACTATTGTGCTATTTTTAATCCACCCGACATAAATGTGCAGCTACCTTAATAAACATATGAAATACAATTTGATTTAAAACCGACTTAATTCAACCAAATTCGAAACAAACAAAAATAGTCTAATTCACTTATTTTACATTAAAATTATTTATCTAATTTAATAAGTCTCTTTCAAATTAAATTCAAATCACTCTTTTCTTAAAAAAAATATATATAAATTCGTATAATATGTCAAAATTGGATGAAAATCAAAATATCACGTGTAAAGAAGAGAATTAGATAGTGATCATTTTCAGTACATTACTTTCATAGTGTGAACACCACACCTCAGTCTTTCGTTGGAAGATTCTGTTTTTGGTCTTTTTGTGCTATTTATGTACAGGTGGGCTCCACACTTCCCTCTTCCAGCATCTTCTTCAACTATAAAAATAAAAGAATTTGTACCTGCATTGAGTATACAATTACTAGTTATTAGCTGCCTAAGTATAATTAAGGTAAAAGACTCAAATTGGTGCTTTAACTCTTGTATTCGGATCTAATAGTCTGTTTTGACCAAAAACGGTTCTGAACTTTCAAATGTTGACTCAAATGGTTTTTATCATTAAAGATTTTATCAAAAGTTTATAGACCAAATTTAGTCAATATTTGAAAGTTTATTGACTAAATTGGGTCCAACCACGAAAGTATAGGGACCATTTTGGTCAAACAAAAGTCCAGTGACCATATTGAATCTGAACATAAAAGTTCATGAACCAAATTAAGTTTTTTTACTTATAATTAAATAGATACAAAGGAGTTTCTGGTGGTCAAAACAATTTGTTTTCTCTTTGTTCATCGGTCAATATGAGAGAAATGCTTTCTAAGATCGCCCAATGAGAAAAGAATTAAGATGACATGAAGACATTATTTTCATATAAAATGCAAAATGGTACTTCCTTCGTCTCAATAAAATGAGTCACAATTCATGCATAACTAACTTACTAGAAATAAAAAAATGTCACTCAATTTGAGACAAAAGTTTAAGAAAAACAGAATACTCATTTTAGGATGAATGAAGTACATTATAATTTTTTTTGAATTACAAAATGATATATATACACATATTATTAAGAACAAATTGCTTAACAATCAAGAAACCTCAGAGGAATTGGTTCCTTCGTGACTAGCCGGAGCATACAAGAGACAAAGACTCGCAACGACCCTAACTATACAAGAAGAGTATAATATAGGTAAACTTTAAGCTGAGATCCCTAGTCAAAGACCTCCCCCCCCTCCCCCAAGTCGATCTACTCGACCCACCTCACTCTCACAAAATTTTCGTGAGAGCCATGAAAACACCTACCCTACTACGCAACATGGACCTCATATGGGTTCTTCATTTTCGAGTCATCTCCCAACTCCTCCCCCGAAAATACAGACTCTTCGCTCATTCTCTTTTTGTTGTTGTCATCCTCTTTCTCTGTATCCACTCAACTAGTAACTGGAACCAATTGACCATTGTCTTTGTTCGCCTCCACCTACCAATTCTCCAAATTGTTTTACTCATACCTAATCTACATCCGACCTCGAGTAGCACCTCGTGAACCTCTCGCAGCTTTCATCCAACTGTCATACACTATTCTCTCCCCCACCTCAGGGGTTGTTTTCCTCAACTCGCATCCCTCATCATTTTGGCTAAGAATGCCACAATAGTAGAAAATAAGAGAAAACTTTTCATAAGCAAATTCAATCTCATGATCATTACCATTCGACTTCATGACCCCCATCTGACGCCAAAGTGGCCTCTGAACATCCACAAGAGCCTTAATTCAAACATATGATTTCCAACCCCCATTGAAGTTCAAGGGATCAGATTCAGCAAACACACCAATAGTATTACCTATCACACGACATGTTTCCTATGTACGACACCCGACTGGCAATTGACAAACCTGCACTCAAAAACTAAGGTGCCATAGATCAACAATTTCTGGTACGTCTTCCGACTTAAGTAGCTTTCCACCAATGCATGACCATTGAAGAGCCAATGGCCATCATTGATCACCCGTTCCACGTCTTTTTCATTATGGAATTTAAACAAAAAACGCGGGGACTCTCCCCTCCCTCCTCCCTCCTCCTGACCCGATCACCTTAGAGGCTTGAAAACCAAAGGTCGGTCTACATACAACCGACAGTATCCTGCATGTAGGCAAAATGGATCATGGCTTATGTCATAAACCGCCTGACGATCACCCAAATAGCTGCCCCTCCCAGCGGATCGGTGCCGAGATAGATCATAGGTCCACACGAACCTCCTCTTCGTCACTCACTCGAAAGTCCCTCATCCGACGCTCCAATCTTCTATCCATCACTCTCCACCCGTGATCGCATGTAAACGCCACACCAACCAATAGTAGGAATAGTACCCGATCGACGACACCACACCAGAAACGTCTCAACTACCTCCCTTGAACATGAACACTTCTCCACCACCAGTTACACACTCCGCTCCCCCTATTTCAATCATCTATTTCTCCAGGCCAACCACTACTTTCTTTTAAAAGTCAGGATGTTGCCTCCCTAAACTCCCACAAAACCCTAGCAACAAAAAGACCTAGACTTCACATTGTCATAAAACACAAAAAGCTCCTAAAAGATAGGAGACTTGCATAGAGCAAGAGAGACCGCTTTATTTGTAATGTTCCACCTCAAGGA
>JAYMTK010003439.1:0-12294 GCA_036897405.1 Pelargonium myrrhifolium | reverse complement strand
AATTGTCTTTTTGTTTTAAAAAAAAAAAAAAAAAAAAAAAAAAGAACAAAAAAGTATGTTTGTTTGGCTGCCAAGATACCATATTCTGGTCCATGTTTTATAATATTCCTTGCCTGTCCAGGGAATTGTTTATGAGCTTAATTGAAAATTTTGGGTTTTAGATCAGAGTTTGTTTATATTCAGAATGACATGACACGATCTAAATTCAACTCATAAAAGAGTTGCAATTTTGAGATTTCAAGTTTTAAGTTTCAAATCAACTGACAAAATGCTTAGCCTCGCAACTAGAGTTAAACATTTCGTGTGCGCTTGGCTGACATATTTGTAAACATAAAACACGAACAAGACATGTTTAACGCAGTAATTAAAAAGGTCGGTTGACACAACACACACTTTAGAGCCAATGCGCTTGTCACGAGACTATTCCACATGTTTGACACGACACAACCTAGCTATATCACTGGTGACATATTATTATGATTAATTTACGATTATACCCTTAAATGTGAGCGTATACAACTAACCAGTTGTGTTCTTGTTTTGGAAGCCTAACACGAACATGACACGATTGTAAAAAAATATGAACTCAGACACGCTAATTTTGCCCCATTTTCGTTATATGTGTGGTGTTACTGCACAAACTGTCAGCTCTACACCAAAACAAACAACTTTAGGCTACGTTGACACAACATGATTGCCACGAACACAACCCAACATATCCTGCACAGTAAAACCAATACGTTTGTCACAAAATTTTCCTACACGGTTGGCATAGACACTACTCAACACTCTTGACACATTATTAGGATTATATTACGATTATACCCTCAAGTGTGTTTGCCGTACACGTACACAACTAATTAATCGTTCGTGCCTGTTATGGATATCCAACACGAACATTACAAGATTAGTAAATGTATTAGGTTCTCCATCACAGTTGACACGACAAAACGCAACACTTTTTGACACATTATAATGATTAATTTGCAATTATATCCTTAAATGTGTTTGTCGCGCGTGTTCTGCAGACCTAACACGAACATTACATGATTATAAAATACGTGAGACAAAACACGCTAGTTTCGTATCGTAACACGACACAAATTGTCACATCTACTTGTAAGTGGGAGGACGTCTCAGAATCGATCCACATTCAACACATCATTGGTGGTGATGGTGGTTTAAGAGACCATTTTGGTGAGATCAGGTGCCAAAAGCGCTAGGCTAGGGACAAGAGACGAAGTCTCTTTCCTGAACACTACTGATTTCTTGATTCAAGTATGTACATACGATTGACAAAATTTTCTTCAAACGTTGCAAGATATAATTTCGGCGTAATAAAAGTAGATAGTTTTCAAGAACAAAACAAGAAAATTAACAATGATCAAAGGTTTAATCTTGACCACTAAACACAAACCCAAAAAAAAAAAACACAAGGCAGTCACTGCAGTTCAATTTTTAGACAAGTTGGGTTTTTTGGGGTTCCATTTTGGACACAAAAGTGTCCCCATTTTCTCTTTTCTTCCTTTTTGGGAATTTCCCACAAAGCGTCTCTGAGAGTTTCTCTCATTTCCTCCGATTACTGGGTCTTCTCTGCGAAACCCAGAGACAGAGAAGACACAAAAACATGCAGAGACCTCAGGATCAACAGCGTTTGAGAAGCTCCAAGCCCAAAACCATCCATGGCTATGCTCAGTCCGGTGATCTTCTTGGGGTCCAGAAGCTTCTCCGGGACAGCCCATCGCTTCTCAACGACACGAACCCTGTTGTAAGACTCTCATTTCTTGCCTACCCTTGTGAATTTTTGTGCATGAATAGTTGAATTTGGCTTGTGGGTTGTTGTTTGGGAGAGGAAAAAGGGAGGTTTTTTTTTAGGGTTTAGTTCAATTTATTTGATGGGTTGTTGAGTTTTGATCAATTGTATGCTTTGCTTTTTGGGTGTTTTTGTTTTTGTGTGAGAGATGGAAAAGGAGGATTTTTTAGAGGGTTTGGTTCAAATTCTTTAATGGGTTATTGAGTGTTTGGATTTTGATTTTGGGGGTGTTTTTGTTTTTGTATAAGATTCTCATTTCTTGCCCACCCATGTGAATTTTTGTGCATGGAAGTTGAATTTTGCATGTGGGTTGTTGTTAGGGAGAGGAAAATGGGAGGATTTTTTTAGGGTTTGGTTCAATATGATTGATGGGTTGTTGATTGTTTGGATGTTGTTGTATGAGAAATGAAGAAGGGATGATTTTTTTAAGGGTTTGGCTCAATTTCTTTGGTGGGTTGTTGAGTGTTTGGATTTTGATACATTGGTTGTTGTGGGTCGTTTTTGTATGGTTATTTGATGGGTTGTTTTTGTTGAGTAATTGGATTGCGGGTTGTTGTTAGGGAGAGGAAAAAGGGAGGATTGTTTTAGGGTTTGGTTCACTTTTTTTGATGGGTTGTTGAGTGTTTGGATTTTGATCAATTGGTGGTTTTGATTTTGTGGGTGTTTTTGTTTTTGTACGAGAAATGAAAAAGGGAGGATTTTTTTAAGGGTTTTGGTCAATTTCTTTAATGGGTTGTTGAGTGTTCGGAGTTTGATTTTGGGGGTGGTTTTGTTTTTGTATGAGAGATGAAAAAGGCGATGATTTTTGAAGGATTTGGTTCAATTTCTTCGGTTGTTCTGATTTTGGGGTTTAATGTACCCTTTCTGTTTGCTTGAAGTGCAGATGGCACAAACGCCTCTTCACGTCGCAGCTGGTTACAACCAAGCGGATATAGTCAAGTTTCTGCTCGATTGGCAAGGACCGGGAAAGGTTGAGTTGGAAGCCAAGAACATGGTATGTAGAAACGGTATATTAGTGAGCAATTTAGTCGTGTATCTTAGGCTTGTAGGATATCATTCGAAACTCCTAGAGCTGTTGATTCGTGCGTGCATGCCATGTTCGTGACATGAACATGACACATTTGCTAATCATGCTCAAGTATTAAACACGACATGAAATGACGTGATTAGCACAAGAAGACCTAACACGGTTAAGTATCACAGGTTTAACTTATTTAACACAACTATATTAACTAGCTAAGCTGTTTTGTCACGGTTATTTAATCACCCAAACATGTTTTTAGTGAGCCTGAACACGCATATTTCATGTTGCGTCCATGTCGAGAAAAAATTATTTGATCTTGTGAATTGATTCGTGAGGGTTAACGTTTTGTGCTCTGCAGTACGGGGAAACTCCACTACACATGGCGGCAAAAAATGGATGCAATGAAGCCGCAAGGCTTCTGCTCGCACACGGTGCTTTTGTTGAAGCCGTAGCAAATGTAAATTTTCTTCTCAAACTCTCGTCGTTGTAATAAACAAGATTGTGATAGCTGTTTTTATTTGAAACTTGTTTATCTCTTTTGTTCGTACAGAATGGAATGACTCCGTTGCACCTTGCCGTATGGCACTCACTAATGTCCGACGACTGCGCAACCGTCAAAACATTGCTCGAGTATAACGCCGATTGTAGTGCCAAAGACAATGTATATAGAATCGCAATTGCCTAGCAATTAGTATCATACGCTATTAGAAAGATATTAACGGGTTTTTCAAATTGCAGGAGGAAAAGACGCCGGTAAATCATTTATCGCAAGGCCCGGGAAGTCAGAAGTTGCGAGAGCTTCTAAGTTGGCACCTTGAAGACCAGAGAAAGAAACGAGCGCTCAAGGCGTGCGGCGAAACGAAAGCTAAGATGGATGAGCTTGAAATCGAGCTATCGAAAATTGTGGGACTCAACGACCTTAAGTTACAGCTAAAAAGATGGGCAAAGGGGATGCTTTTGGATGAGAGGCGTATAGCCCTCGGGATGAAAGTTGGCAATCGACGACCTCCTCATATGGCCTTCCTCGGTAATCCGGGAACAGGTAAACGCTATTCAAATCACTTCACCAGAAAATTTTCAAATCACGTATTATAGTCATTAACATACTGCATACATTGGCTTGGAGGCACAACGTTTACGTTGCGCCAAAGCGCTCGGCCTATGAACTAGTACTCGTTTTGTTCCCAACAACCCTCAATAATGTCTCCATAGGTATCTTCTTCTTTCTTTTTTCCGATTGAAGGAGGTCATTGGTTTTAGGGTAAAAGACCCAGTTTCGTCCCTGATTTTTTGTGTTAAGACCGAGTTTGTTCCATGAATTTTTGATATATAAGCTCTAACACCAAGGATCGTTTTGTGTCCAAAATTCAGGGACTATTTTGGGTTAAAAAAAAGTTTAGGGACCAAATTGGTGTTTTACCTTAGTTTTATAACGATAAGATTACTTGGAACGTGTTTTCATGTTTTATATTTGTTACGGTAACTAACAAAGCCAGTAACAATATTTGATTTGATAGGTAAAACCATGATTGCTCGAGTTCTCGGGAAGCTACTCCATATGGTGGGAATATTACCTACCGACAAAGTAACAGAAGTGCAACGGACAGATTTAGTCGGGGAATTTGTTGGTCATACCGGTCCAAAGACTAGGAGAAAGGTAAGGACAGAAATTACTTTCGATCGCAACTTTTCTCGGTTAAAGATTCTCACTAATTTGCTTTATGTGCTGCTCAGATCCAAGAAGCCGAAGGAGGAATACTTTTCGTGGACGAAGCTTACAGGCTCATACCAATGCAAAAGTCCGACGACAAGGACTACGGGTTGGAAGCCTTGGAGGAGATCATGTCGGTCATGGACAACGGAAAGATGGTCGTCATTTTCGCAGGCTACGCCGAACCAATGCAGCGGGTCATCACTTCCAACGAGGGCTTCAGCAGACGGGTCACAAAGTTTTTCCACTTCGACGACTTCAACGCTCAAGACATCGCCAAGATCCTCCACATCAAAATGGACAATCAAACCGAGTCAAGCTCTTTGTACGGGTTCAAGCTACATCCTTCTTGCAACGTCTATGCTGTTGCGACGCTGATACTGAGAGAAACGACGGAGAAGCAGCGTAAGGACATGAACGGAGGTTTGGTCGATCCAATGCTGGTTAATGCGAGAGAGTGCTTAGACCTCAGGCTCGGGTTTGATTGTGTAGATATCGAAGAACTACGAACTATCACTCTCGAGGATTTGGAAGCTGGGCTTCGGCTTATGTCGTGATTAGAGAGGTAATTAGATACAAACCGATATATAGATGAATTGTAGCTTGGTAGGGTTTATATACAGATTCATCATTTTTTGAAGGATTGGGATTATTGGTGAAGATTTTGGAAATTAGGTTGGGAAAAAGTTGGAGGTAGAGAGAAAAGAAGGGTTGGTTTTTATTATCTATTTGATTGATATTCAGAATTTTTTAGTTTTTATTGTATTCATAGATTTGATAAGTGCAAGCAAAAGGAATTATATTTTTATAGAAGTACAATATGTTGTGATTGGAATTATTGGAATAGATTGATGGGTTGTTATTTTCTACTTCATATTGATTTCTTTGTCTATTTAGAATCTAAATGATGAGTTAAAGATTGCTAACCACGAATACGACGTGTTTATGAACGTAATATGACGCGTTAAATTGAATGGGTCGGGTTGACATAACATAATATGTCACATTTTACATGATACACTTCAATGCGCTACGGTTTTAACTTGTTGAGCATAGTTATGTAAACAAACATACAAGAAATCGTATTAAGCATAGTTATGTAAACAAACATACAAGAAATCGTATTTTTGGGTAAATATTTGTCTCCTTTGAATTGACACGTCTTTTTGAGATTTAAATCATTAATTTTTTTTCCTGTTACTGATATGTGTCGAAATTCTATCTTGCAATGACTTAAAGAATCTTTGTCAAGTCATATGTACATGCTTGAATTAAGGGACCGGTAGTGTTTAGGAAAGAGACTTCGTCTCTTGTCCCTAGCCTACAAGTAACTTTTGGCACCTTACCGCACCAAAGTGGTCTCTTACACCACCACCACCATGGATGTGTTGAGTGGGGATCGATCCAGAGAGCGATTTAATCATTAATTGTTTTGCTTTGTTTGAGTTCTGGTCTTCTGGAGCTGATTTTTATATGTGACGGCATCATTTGTTGACACATCGTTACACCACGCCAGATGAGTAATTTACATGTGCATGCATGTCATGTCACCATACAACTTCATTTTTCATCATTAACAACCGTTGTTTTCCGATGTAAAAAAGTGAATGAAACAGAGCGTTTTGTATGATATGGCATTCCCACGTAAACACTATATCTTACGTGACAAAAATTGTTAACGTTGCACCTGAAAACCAACTTGCACTTAATTAACAACGCAACATGATTACGATAAAATTCTAACGCGAACACGATACTATTACAAATTAAAAAATTTGCGAATTTAAACACCTCTATTTGTTTGCACTTTGTCCTAAAAAAAACACTACAAAAATATAAACAAAAAACCGATTAAATCTTGTACTGATAAGCACAGTGTTTGTGGGTTTAAGCCACACACATAACCAAAAGAACCCATCTTCTCCATTTTCTTCCCAGAAAAGCTCGAAACTTTTTGGCTACCCAGAAACCCAATCTCCTCCATCTCTCTCTCCGAGCTCAGAGACCCAACAATGGCGTCAACTTCACTCTCAATTCTCACACCCACTTCTTCATTTCCTTCAAAACCATCGAAACGAAGCTCTGTCTTCGCAAACCCATATCCCAATTTTAAGGTTCTTTGCTCTTTTTCGAGCTTCGAAAGTGGAGATTCCTCGGTGGAGAAGTATCAGAAGACAAGGTTGGTTTCGGATTTCGTGAGGTTCAAGAGAGGGTCCGTAGGAGGAACTGGAGAGTTGCAGACAGCGGTTGTGAGCTACAAGAAGAGGTTTCCATTGTCTCTGCTTCAACCCTTTTTTCAGGTACTGTGTTTGGGTCTTGAGGGTTTGGTTGGTTTGCTTCTAAATTGTGGTGATTGGGTTTGATTTGGATTGAATTTTGGGTTAATTGCGGTTCACTACTATGTATTATCACTTATTTGCAATTTAAAATGGTTTTTTTAGTATGAGTGTCGGTCAGTTAAAAGTTAAAAAGACGAAAATCCCCGGTCATTTCGCTAATGTGCTCTTTGCACTTCTAGTGTTTCATTACCATTACCATGTACTTCATGACTATTTATAGCCCAAAAGCTTAACAAAACAGTTTTATGTCCAAGTGTCGTGGTTAAAAGTTGAAAAGACGAAAATGCCCATAACATTTTATTAATGTACTCTTTGCGAATCTAACGTTTCATTACCATGTACTTCGTAACTGTTTGTAGCCCAAAAGCTTAACAAAATAGTTCTCCGTCTAACTGTCGTTGGTTAAAAGTTGAAAAGACGAAAATGCCCCTAACATTTCACTGTCATTCTCTTTGTACTTTTAACATTTCACTACCATGTATTTCGTACTTTCTACCATTCCTACACTTATGAAATGTTAGGGACATTTTTGCTTTTTTATCTTCTAACTGACGGTAGTTAGACGGAAAAACATTTTGTTAAGTTTTTGAAAGTTTAGGTGGTGAATAGTTAGTTTTGTACTTTAGGGTAGTAAAGTACAAATGGTGTATAGTGCATGACAAAGAATTGTAATTAACCCATGAATTTTCAGCGTGTGAACTTTGATGTTGGTGGTGGTGTTTGTGTTTGTGGATGTGCAGGTTGATTTGGTTTCCACAATTCATATTGGAGATAAAGAGTAAGTTGGTTTAGCTGATGTTTTGTTGAATTTTGAATTTTATGTGCTAATTCACTTGTCATTGTTAATGTATCCCATATTGAAAAAAATGTGAAGTCTGTCGACTCTTGATATACACATTCGGCCATCCACCTATTAGTTTAAGCTTTTGGGTTGTAGTTAAGTTTAACATGTACCAGCATTTTGGTTGGGCCGAGGGGGAGTGTCAAGTGTATCCCACATCGAAAGAATGTGAAGTTTGTCACCACTTGATATACACATTGGAGTTTAGTTTCACGTGGTATTAGAGCTTACGGGGGAGTGTTAATGTACCCTAAATTGAAAAAATGTGAAGTTTATCACCTCTTGATATGCACGTTTGATGGAACACGTATGTATGATATGGGCCGACACAAACATGAAACATTAATAATCGTGCTCAAATATTGAACACATACACAACATGTTTGATAATCGGGTTGGCGTGTCGTGTTTTTGTTCGTTTTGCCGTAGACGAGAGGTAAGTTGCAAGCTGTGAATGAGAGGAGATGAGATGAAAGTAAATTATAGTGGAGAGAGACAGATAAAATAAGAGACTAACCGATTGTTAACGAGGCTATAATTTAATAATATTATGTTACTTCCTCCATCCCGAAATGAGAGTATTGGTTTTGATGGGTATGGTTAAAGTTTTGAGCTTTAGTTCCGTAATCGGGTTTTGAAGCTCATTTGGGCATTTTTGTACGAATTGAGCAGGTTGATGATTGTTTCTCATGATTTTCGGTGCATTTGTATAAATTGATGATCTTTGAGAACACCGAGTTCTTAGATATTTTCATTTCCAAGGTGAACGTTTTTTCAAATTTATTGGTGTAATTTGTATATGTCGATGATCTCGAGAACAATGAGTTAGTTCTTACTGCTTAGGAGTTTGATTCTGATCGGTATTGTTAAAGTTTTGATTTTTAGTTTCATCCCCGGGTTTTGAATTCCATTAGTCGAAAATGTGTATCTACAAGCCATTTGTTAGTTGCAATAGGAACTTGAATCGGGTACTTTGCCTAAGTAGTCCTTAATCGGGCCATTACTCGTGCACCCGTTCCTAAGTAGTCCTTAATCGTGTATGCAGGTACTTTGAAATTCTCCAAAAGGAACTCGAATCATACGATTGTGTTCTATACGAGATGGTGAGGGATAGGGAGAATTTAGAAAATGATAGAAGAAAGCCCGACGCAGCCAGAAAGCATAAAAGTTCACTCTTTCTTGAATATGACATTTACGGGTTCATTCTGGGACTGGTGTCTCGGGTTCTTGCTCTTGACTTTCAGTTAGAGCATCTTGACTACGATAGAGATCATTGGCGGCACGCAGATCTTGACATCGAGACTTTCGAGTTACTTCAGGTTTTATTCTTACGATCCCTCTTAATGAAACAATGTAGTGACTAGCAATCCATGATTAAATTGAATTTGAGGCTTAGAAAAGTGCCAGATGGTTTTTTTTTTGGGTTAATTACAATTCACTGCCCTGTACCGTACCGCATTTGCACTTCACTACCCTAAAGTACAAGATTAACTATTCATTGTCGTCAGTTAAAAGATGAAACGACGAAAATGCCCCTAACATTTCTACGAAGTTAGGGCAATGAAATATTAAAAGTACGAAGTACATGGGTGGTGAAATGTTAGGGGCATTTTCGTCTTTTCAACTTTTAACTAACAAGTTAGACAAAAAACCATTTTGTTAAGGTTTTGAAAGTTCAAGATAGTGAATAGTTAATTTTGTACTTTAGGGTAGTTAATTGCAAATGAGACATAGTATAAGGTACTAAACTGTAATTAACTTCTTCTTTTTTCTTTAAATAGTCATTGAATTTTTAAATATGGACCCAAAATGATCTTGGCTTCTGTTAATTTCTCTATCAGGTGGTGTGATGTGGAATTTGAAATATATTAAATTGTTATTATTTTTCAATTATTTTGCTTGTGTGGCAGGTTATGTGCCGGTCACGTGAGTTGTTAGCAAAATAATTATTTTATATATTTTAAATTACAAGTCAGACCACTTAATAGAGAAATTGACGGAAACTAGCGGCAATGACCATTTTAGGTCCATATTTAAAAGTTCAAGGCCCAAATTTAGTTTTTATTAGACTTCGTTTTAGTTGTAGGCCTCTCAAGTTCGGTCCTCTTGCAATAAATGCATTTTTCTTCGACATCTATGTTCATGGTTAGGCTGTATTTATTTGTACAGTCTCAGTCCGTGGTTTGACGATTTTTTTTTCTTCGGTTTTTCAGTTCGAGAAGGGTGAGAGCATCTTCACATTTGCGCACGGTCTTGAACCCGCGGAAGCTGTAATGCAGTCTGCAGCTGTTCCGGGGGACCTCAATCCTTGGAAATCGAAGCTTCTATGGGCTTCTCGTGTGCTTCCTATGCCACAAGTGTTCCTTTTCATCATAATCGGTCTTTGCATGGACCCGAGTGATCGAGCATTGGAATATCCGGAATTTGAAGCCTTGTCGAGGCTCGACTTAAGTGCCGCAATGAAGGTCTACCTTGCAAGGGGAATCACAACCGAGTAAGTTATGCTACTCCACCCGTCTGTGTCCACTTTCGTATTTTTTTTATAAGAAGTATAAGTTAGGATTGGATTTTTACTTTTATACCCCCTCGTGCTCTTAGGGGTACGAGGGGGTATAAAAGTACTTTTTACTTGAGGGACAAAATGTTCGAGCCTCGACAAGCATGCTGAGGTGAGGGACACCTGAAGCGAGGCTCGAACTTGAGATCTCTTGGGGACCAAGCGCCTTAAACTGCTTGTACCAATGGTCGTTGGTGAGGGACACGTGTTATCATCAAGTTTTGCTAGTTCGTTTTATCGAAACACGAGTCTCTCACCATTGTGTGGTATTGGGAGTGTCATTTTGTGTGTAGCCTTACCCTTGTTGTGTGGGAAACTATTTCTTCCGTTTCAAACCCGTAAGTCGTTACCTCAAGGTCGCGAGATAGCAACCTCGCTTTGATGCAATGGTACTATGTATATTTTTCGTTTCTCAAACCCATGACCTCAAGGTCACAAGATAGCAACCTTATTGTTGCGCCAAGACTCACCCTCGTTTTGACTGTACTCTATGAAATTTCGTATAAACTAGACGGGTTTATTTGTGAAGGTTACCGGTATTGAGTCCCGATGTGGAGAAAAACTCGGTGATCGTCGGTGAGAGGAACAAAGCTGCAATCAAAGCGCTTGAAAGATCGATTAGTGACGGGCACAACAATATCGCCATACTCTATGGAGGCGGTCACATGCCGGACTTGGGAAGGCGATTACAAGAAGATTTCGACTTAGTCCCTTCCCGGGTTCGATGGGTCACAGCTTGGTCTATCGGGAACTCGGTTCTAGAGAGCAGTTCTATTCCATTTTTACGAGCAATAGCGAAGGCGTTGAGATGGCCCTTGAACCGCAACCAAACTATTGCATTGCTCGTTTTCTCGTCCGTTCTTGCATTGGATCTTTTGTTGTGGAAACTCTTTTTGAGCACAGCTGTCGACTGGATCTCAAAAGGCGCTTCGATGTTCTTCGGGTTTTTTTTCTTACTAGTGTCAAAAAGGTAATGTGGTGATCATATTTTGATTTAAATTCGTGCGAATTGCAGATGAATACTCTGTACTTGGCACTACTTAAAGATAGTTCCTCGTACTTTTTGTCACGACGTGTCAGATTCATTCGGGCAATGTGAAACTGATGGTGAAATGATAGATTATGTGTCGTACACACGACGGGAGTAAAAATGTATTTGGTAGAAGTATAGGGAGATATATGTAAAGAGAAAAAAGAATCTCAGCCATAATTTATTGGCTGAGACTCTCAGCAGGTGATGCCACGTCCTTAATTAACACTCATACCCGCCCCAGTGAATTTGTGGGCGCGGAGCGCCCGCCCAGATCCATATTTTATGTGTCTTGGCTGAGAATTCTGATCCTCTATATGTAAATATGTTTAAGGTACTTATCTGTAATTTGCGCGCTTTATGTTATGATGGAAATGAAAATGAGATTGATAATGTAATTGTGTTAAATAATTCAGTGGGAAGAGTTTTGTCGTTTTTGTGATTCTTTATGATTCGTAGTAGATTACAAACACAATAAAGAACCAACAACGTAAACATAGTAAAAGTCAACGAGTTCTCGAAATTGAATTGCATACAATTTTTATAGTGTTTCAAAAGTCGAATAAAAGGTTAAACCGATGGTTAACAAACATCTTTCGACGGTCGAATTTCATTTTGAATTTGTTTATCTAACCTCTAAATTTGGTCACTTGATTGGTTAACTAAAAATTTGGTGAATTCACTTAAAAAATTGTACTTCAATCTTGTCATGTTGAGCTACTATTGGTGTTGGCCTCATAGAGATCATCATGAAAACTTCCCAAAGTTTTTTTACCTTGCTATTTGCTATTTATTTTTATTTCTCAATTACCTATAACATGTTTGTTTTCACAAAAACCTTGTGTTTAACACATTTTCATAAGTATTATAATATATATAAGGGTAAAATGTATATCAGTTAACTGATATAAAGTTATATCAGTTGCAACTTAACAAAGCCAATGAGGTGATGACACCTCATTTAAAATTATTTATACCC
>JAYMTK010003438.1:0-12294 GCA_036897405.1 Pelargonium myrrhifolium | reverse complement strand
GAATTTTAAGCCGCATCACCATGGATTTGTTGTTTTTCTCTCTTTGGTCTTTTGTTGACGTGGCGGGTGTGGGGACGTGGTAGTGCCACGACGGCGGTTCCATCCTACGTGGCGGTCACTATCGGGAGTAGAAAGTTTTCAGGGCCAAATTGATAAAAACAACGAGTCCATGGGTGTTACTTAAAAAAAACGCCCCAAGTGCTAAACGCATAACTAGAACAAGTCCAAAAGGTTTATAAACATTTAACCCATAATTCTGTGATACAAAAAATCTAAATTAAAATCGTTTTTGACAAACGATAGAGCGGATTTCACATATGATTCATAAAATTACAAAAGTTGGGATGAGTCCATAATATGGGTGTTTCCAAATTATGAACTCAATTAAGATTTAATGGCTAGACTTTGTCATGAACAAGTGGTCACTCTATTAATTAATTCTCACATCCATTCTAATGAATTCGTGAGTGTGAAATGTCCACTTGAATCTATCCATTTTATGTTTTGCTTGAGTCTGAATTACTCAGGATTTTTCTTAGACTTCTTGCCATCTAATTCAACTTACTAACGAAAAAATATGATACTTGATTAAGTAGTTATTTTTTGATGTATCACTTGAACTGTAAATTTAAGAAAATAATGATAATTTAAACAAAAAGTTGAATGAAACTCTATTAGAGCTGACATATGAAATTGAATCCGATATAAAATCCAACAATCAATTTTGGATCATATCAAATTTATTTTATAAAGCTACTGTTGGATTGGATTAAATAAGCAGTAAATTTGAAATCGAATCTCGGTTGCTACGCTGGCTGATAAATAAAAAACGAGTGAGTTTGAAGCATTAGACACTACCCACAAGTACTAGTTGTCTGAATCTGAAATGGGCTTATTTATTATAAGTAGGGTGGGTAGATGGATACACCATTAGCGCAAGAGGCCTAATGAGTGTATTCTTAGAAAGGCCCAATTGGTCCCAAGTTTTTTACAGGCCACATTATTTATATTCATTCTCCTTCCATTTACTCATATTCTTCTGTTCTGATAAGATAAAGATATTAGAATCATCTCATCTCATCTTCATCTACCTTTCTGTAATTCTATATATACCTCTTCTGCTTTAACTTCGGCCAAATCTGTTTGTCAATTGGCTTCCTTACATTTTAAAATGTTATGAACTAAAGTCACAAAATTATTCAAAACAACGCTCGAATTGTACCTCATCTTACAATACAGTATAACGATACAGTGATCCGTCTATCTTGTCTCTAGATATAAGTTCATATATTCACGCGCAAACTTAAATTTATCCCTTTCATCTAACTTGGACCAACTAGGATGACAACAACTTACATGTGAGGTAAATTGTTAGGTATACTCTCGTCTTAAGTCCACCGGTCCACACAAGACTTTAGTCCATCTCTCTTATCCAACATACATGCGAGAGAGTATTGAGAAGCCTTACAACGAAATAATGTGAAGTCAATCACCATACTAACTATTCAATGACTGATGATATTTTAAATAGATATATGCGACATAGTATAAAGTTATTGAAAATGTAGTAAACAAAGCATAAGAATAACATAGAATGAAAGAAGCAACTAGTTTGAGATGCACAAATTAACATGGATCATCATCGTCAGTTGAGAGATAGAACAGTGAAACCAAAAGAAGAAGAACAATAATTTTCATTATGGATTGGTGGAAACCCCACCAAATTCCATGTACAAAATCTGATTTCTCTCTCTCTCTCTCTCTCTCATATGTTAATATATACTTATATATATATATATGGTTGAATGTGAATGTAATGTATTGCACGCGTGCACTCTCTATCCAATCAAATCCCACATTCACCCACAAATTATAGATCCATTATTTGTCTTTTATACTGTTTTTGGAGCCATTCTATAGTCAAGAGATTTTTGTATCAATCTTTCTCTTTCCTACATTGTATTCTATGTTGGATAACAAGATTGCATTTTTTTCTATTTCTAATTTCCATAAATATCATTCAAAGTAAAGCATTTCGGTCCAAAATTCAATATTTAGATTTAGTAATAATATAGAGTAATATAGGCATCAGTTGACTCAAATAATTTTATAACAGCTGCAATTTAAACTACGTAGTTTTGAGTATAAAAATGTAATAAAGTGATGACACCTCATTTAAAAATCATGGATCCGTCCAACCTAAACCAAAGTACCAAACCAATAAAGTGATGTCACCTCATTAAATTTTACTTTTATCCATTCAAGTGAATTTGTGGGAGCGGAGCGACTCGTCCGGATCCATGATTTTAAATAAGGTGTCATCACCTTATTAGTTTTTTAAACTCAAAATTACGTAGTTTAGATTGCAACTGATATATAGTTATATCAGTCAACTAATGTCCATATTAACTACTCATATATGTATATATAGTCCTAACACTTTGTTAACTCACAATGAAAAGAAAAATACTAGATACCATCAAGCAATCACTAAGACTTTGTTTGGTTGAAAACCGTAAGGTGTTGTAAGAATGCGATTGTATAAAATTGTTTCAAAAAGTTGAGTTTTGTGTAATAGTATATAGCTTCATGTAAAAATAAGTTTAAAGAAGTATTGATTTTTGGAAAAATTAAAATAGACATACAGTGTCTTCGATTACAATTTACTAATATCAATCATTCACTATACAAGTTTTTTCTTGGTAATTGTACATGACCCAATGTTCTTTACACGTTTTGCATTTCAATATCCTAAATTTTTATTTTAACTTTATACTACCGTGTACTATACCGATAGGCGTGTATCTAATATGATAGTAATATGTAATTATTTCTAATTGAACTATGCGTTTCCACAAAATTGCACCTCTAAAGTTTGGTCTATTACTTTAAGCAACCCTGATGTATGAAAAGATTTTTTGTCAATAATAAAAAATTAAAAATCATTACATCTTCCTCCCTCTTTTCATTTAATCCAAACATCAAACCCGAAACTCCATCTCTTTCATTTAATTACAACCCCAAACTCCATATCTTTCATTTAATCTCATCCCCAAATTCCATTTTTTTTTCATTTAATCCTAACTCCAAACCCCATCTTTTTCAGTTAATCACAACCCAGCCCCTTTATGATTGACCCACCAACTACCACATCACAAGTTCGTCGGAGGAAGATGGCTAGAGACGAAGCCGCCGCTGCCGATCCTCCTTCTCCGTTCTGGGCTCGTCGAGGCCTATTCTTCTCGCCGACGATGTTCACGACTTCCTCTGAAGCCGTCGCCGCTTGTCGTGGGCTCACCGGCCCTCCGTCTTCTCTGATCTGGGCTCGCTTCGCCGTAGGCTCACCGGAACTCCTCCATTTACTGTCGGCCTCGCCATGGCCTCCTCCGCTCATGGACACTTCCGGAGCTCGCCGGAGCTTAATGAAAATTTGAAGCTTGTTTTGTTTTTTTATTTACATTTTTTGGAATTATATTTTAGCTTTTTGTAATTTAAGACTTTGATTTTGGATATTTGAAAAAAAAAAAAAAAAAAACTATGAACAATTTTAAGAACACTAAACAATACCAAAACACCAATAACGTGGATAACAAGAAACATACAAATAATGTGCATTATTAAGAAAAAAAAGTCAACAAGTAAGATTTGTTTTTTTGGATTTTTCGACGAAACAATGATGTTTTCAGCAAGACATTCAATCATTTGGAAAATGATGATTTTTCCAGTATGATTATGAAATTTTCTGCGAAACTATAAACATCCCGATGAAACTATGAATTTTTCGACTATGAACTTTCCGGCAAAATTATGAACATCCGGCGAAATTATGAACAATCCGGCAATGTTGAAGAACATGTGTTGATGATGATGCAAGTGAAGGCCAATTTGAGAATTTCGAAATTATTCTCATCATGTGACTAGCACATGACACACTTAAACTTATTTTCCGTTAAGTTTAACTGACGGAAAAATCTTTTCATATATCATACTTAAAGTAATAGAGCAAACTTCAAAAATGCAATTGATGAAAATGCATAATTCGGGGGGTGTTTTATGTAATTACCCCTAAAATAATAAGGTCATGTATGTTGATGGTAAGCATGAATTAAGATGTACAAATAATGTCAAATCAAAATTGTAAAAAACAATCTAATCAAACATGAGAAGCCAAGTTGGAAAGGAGATGAAAATTGAAAGGTCCGAATAAGTCCACACGCGTGCTTCACTAACTATACATACAACTCACTTTATTATACTACCATCTTTTGGAAATGAATAGAACAAGAAGAAACAAATGATTATGTAAAAAATAATTAAATAATCACTTCCCTTTATTTGAATTAATATTTGGTAATCATCATACCGCACAATGAACACAAATCCACCCTTTCCAATTGCCACAAGAACCCAATAGAATTTTTCAAAACTTGTAACAAAATTATTTAGGTGTGCATAAACTATATCACTTTAATATTAAGACCTTATTTGGTAACACTTGTGTGCTGCAGAAGCACCGACACATCCACTAATAATATGTCATCTTAGTACATTGCAGCTCCAAATAATTCAAGTCAACAAATAATTTTTAATTCAAGTGAGTGTAATATTTTTATCGACTATACTAAATTTCAGTGTTTCATAAAATTGTGTTTAATTATTGAAGGACGTACTTCTTTCAAATGTTCAACTGAATTCTGAGAATTTCACTCACCTTAAGAAAATTTGAACATCTAAAAGCATCTTTCACCCATGTGTGATGCTCTAATTGCTTAGTGTAGTTGAGGTGGCATGATCTCAACAACCCTTTCACGCTTGTAGAACAAGAAAAACTTGACTCTTAAACGGGCGCAAAATGTGCATGGCCGAGGAGGCAGGAGGTGTGTGACTGAAATGAGTACTTGAGGCGTGCGGGGTGTAAGCCCCGAGATAAACTTCCTAGAGGTGTGTGTGTGTGGAGCAGTGACACTGTGTTAGCGTTTTTAAACCTAAGGTACTTGGTAGCGCATACAACATTTATGCCTTTTGATTTCGAAAGTGAGTCGGACGTGCAACGACACGAGTTTGAAAATGCGATATTACATGCTCTTGAGATTCTAGGATGTTGGTTCAGGATCCTTGACTTCCTTGCTTGGGAAATGTCGTTTTTGTCTTCCTGGTTGAGTGTCTTTGTATTTACTTCCTTAGTGGACCCAAATTTACTTTGCTTCCTTTGTTGAACAACAAAGTATGGAATCTAATTAGTCTCCAACTCTCAAATCAAGGGTTGTCTCTTTGGAAGATGGTCATATACATTTTGAAATCATACTTACAAATTATCTTAAAGTAAGAGACTTTAATTAACCAACCCAGTGTAGCGTATTAGAAACTCTTATATCTTGTTTTGATCTTCGATAAGTGCCTACGTTGATTATAAAAAGACGGAAACTCAAGCAAAACGTGACTAATACAATATTTGATGAAAATTGTACTATATGGTTATAATTGACATAATGACATTTCGTCACTCAAATGATCATATGTAAAAGGAAAAATAATAATAATCATTTGCATTTAAAGCCAGACTAATTTCACTTTTCAATGGCATAAAACATGAAATATAATATGTTCTCAGTCAAATTTGATTTTTCTTATTGGGTAAAATGTATATCATTTAACTTATATAAAGTTATATCAGTTAAACTAATAAGGTGATGACAACTCATTTAAAATCATGGATTCGGACGGGTCTCTCAACTCCCACAAATTCACTTGGATGAGTATAAGTGATTTAAAGCTGTCATCACCTTATTGACTTTGTTAAGTTGCAACTGATATACATTTTACCCAATATCTAATTACTATATTAATGTGTTGTCAACACATCAACTCGATTATGTGAGAAGCTCTATTTGTGGCTTGGAGTTCCAGTGAATTCCACTCTCACGAATGAAAGAGTGAGGGCGTAAGATGCTTCAATTGGGAGTTGAGCTGAAATGCTTGGGGTGTGAAGGGCCTGATGTCGCGGCATGAAAGTTTAAGGCTACGAAAATCTGAGCTGGAGATCAATCTTGTTTGGGCTCGAGCTTCGTGTTCTTGAGTCGAAAGGCTTCAATGCCACGGTATAGGTGACATTCTAGACTCACTGTCGTGGACTTTTAGAACGTGACATCGATCAGAGTTGCTTTGGCTTGAGCTGAATCTTAATCAAGCTCGACGTGCTTGGCCATATGCATGGTAGGGTTGCTAGAAATTTGGCTTTAGCGACTCGATTTACTTCGACTTTCGTTTATAGAACTACCAAGAGAAAATAAACCTCGAAAGCACATCATATCAAATCATATGGTTGAACTATTGCATATTTTTGTCTCCCATATAAGTTGTCAATTTAAAAATAGTCAAATAATTTTCCATTACTTCGATTTTCCTGCTTATTTACTTTTTCTCCAAATAGACAAATTGTTACGATCCCATAGAATATGCCACGGATTTCCACATCCATTCCGCTGAAAATTCTAAGCAGCCTCTTGTTAACAAATTCACAATTTCTAATGTAAATATGATGTTGATATAATGATATATATATACTCCTAGCTAATACATATAGACCTAATTAATCTAACTTTAGTCTATATCATCTGAGGATGAAGCAATTTAATTAAGCTCTGTCAAATATATTCAACACAATATAATAGTTGTTTATGTTTGAATCTAGCAGTGGCGGAGCTAGGGGTAGGCTGTAGTAGACAGTTGTCTATCCTACCACCCATAAACTCTAATAAATGACCTATAAATTTGAAATAAATGAAGATTTTGTCTATGAAAATATTGAAATGTTGTCATCTCTCTTGCAGGTTTGTTGTTAATATTTGAACCATTGAATTAATGCGATGACCTTCAACTTTGACTAATACTGCCTAATATTTTGTGCCTACCCTCCCCACACAGTCTGGCTCCGCTATAGGAATCTAGTGATCATTCATTGTCTAACTTCCAAGACCATAGATTAGCTTGTGCACGGTGTGTAAAACTGCACAAGACCCCTAATTGAGGATGACCCAAATTTTTAGTAGGTGTGTGAACTTAAAACAGAGCAAGTGAACGATGTGCACACATTGTCATCGAGAGTCGCAAATCAGAGTCGGGTAGAGGCTATTTTCAAAGATGAAATCATGATTTTTAATTTTTTTTTAATTTTAGCACAAAGTCTCTAAAATGACAGGGACGACCTTCTTACCTTCCAATTTACGTTCACATATTCAGACTATGGTCCATCTCTTTTTACTGTAATAGATAGAGAGTGTACTTAAGAAGTTAATTTAACCTTTTAGATAGGTTGAAGTTAAGTTTAGCAATGACCACCTACAGTACTAACTAATCATCAATTAATATTCACAAAATGTAAAAAGTATATAGTATATAGTATATACCAAGATGGATAAAGGATGGTAAGAATTCATTAGGTACAAGTAATAAGAAATATCAAGTTGAACAAACTATGACTATACTTGTGATTTCACTGAAAATATTATTGATTTTTTCCGAGAAATTGTTTGTCACTGAACTAAACAAACAAAGCCTATCATATATGCACAAAACGTAATTTACCAAAAATCTGATGTGGAGCTCCTTACGGGAGCATCTAGTGTAAACAAACAAGCACTAAGTAATGAGGACACTGGACTTGGTCTACTGGTTGATCCAAAATATAATAATTTGGGTTTACATTTCCTAATCACATTATCTTCAAGACTTTAACAAATTGGAGGCAAGAAGCTTCTAATATTACTATATAATATGACAGTTGACAAGTACGCGTTCTCTAGTCATTTACATGCAATATATTATATAATTATACTCCTAACTAAGTAATTAATACTTTACAAAAAATCCAAATCTTTTTTTTTTTTAACAAAAAATCCAAATCTTCACCAAACATAGATGCTAAATTGATCAACTTTCCGTTACAAATTTTCTTGGTTTTACATTACTTCTTCTTCATTGCATTACTTTACATGCAACAACTTAAAAGTCAAAATTTGCCTGTTTCTTTAGAGCTTTCTCTAACTCTGGTCTTCACCGAATCCATGAAGATTAAGATGCTTCTGTGGGTCCCTAATAGTTTGACAAATTATTACAAAATTACAGAATACTTGACCACAAAACAACAACATCACATCACAATTATACATCTCTAAGTTTATAACTAATTAAGCTCTTTTAAAGTAGTAATTTACAATATTTTAGATGGAATATTTCGAAAACGAAAACGCATTCTCACTCGAGTCTCAACTCTTCTCCTCATCTCATGCATGCCTAATCTTTAATTAATGGGTTAGTCAATCCATAAATCAAACATCTTATAATTAAGTATATATGTGTTATTTATTAATTTATGGTTTTACTTTTGGTTCTCTCCGATTGATTATTAAGATAAACGTTTATTAGTAGGTTGTGAATTTTTAATTTTTGTTAGTGAGTATACAAGGTATTGAAACTTCTACAGTTGAGAGGTTTTCTCATGTTAAATGTATGAAGCCGTCTAATTGAAAATTTTGAAAATTCGAAAATATAACCGCACTACTTTTTGATAGGTCATAATAAGTTACTCATAAAAATCTAATGTCAAATATTAGTTATAGTTGTTATAATTTAGTCATATGTTTGATGCACAAACAAACAAAAGAAAAAAAAAATGATAGACTTATGTATACATTTAATCCAAAGAAAGCTTTAACTCACAAATTAAGGGGAAGTAGGCGAATCGATATTGCACCCCTTATTTTTATTATTGAGATCTTGACACATAAAGGTTATGAATATGTCCTCCTTAAATTTTTTTGATCGATAATTGCAAGAGTAAGATAGTGATTGTGGGAGAGATTGACCATTCGACTAGCTCCAAGAGAGGCAAATTTTGTAAATATGTTTTATTTTTATTTGCTCTCGCCTGTGGATTGCTAAGTTGCTTGAAGACGAAGATCATACGTTGGTTATGTAACTAATAGACTTGTATCGTTTACATATCCCAAATAATTTTGGTAGCAAAATGTGGTCCTTCTGGGCGGGACGTGGAAATGGTAAAACTAATGAATTGCATGCAATCCCAAGTCTACGTGTTAGGTGACCTGCCAAGGCAACATCACAGACACCTTGACCTCAGACTATTCAGTTAAAGAGCTACACTACACAGACACGACAAGATGATCAATAGTAATACTCTCACCACACGCCTGTGCCTATATAAATCCACTTACTCTTGCCTTGTTTTCCACACAAACATACCTCGACCAGAATCACATAGATTCAGCATCTACTAGCTACTATGGCTTCTTCTTCTTCTTTCTTGGTCACTCTGGCTCTTCTAGCCATTCTTGTTGGGAGCTCTAGTGCTCAACTCTCCACCAATTTCTACTCCAAATCATGCCCTCGTCTCCTCACCACCGTCAAATCCACCGTCCAATCTGCCATCTCCAAAGAGGCCAGGATGGGTGCTTCCATCGTCCGATTGTTCTTCCATGACTGCTTCGTCAATGTATATATATCTACACACTCTGTTTTGAATTTTGATTACCATGCATGCACTAATTACAAAATCTTCTTTGACTTTAGGGATGCGACGGGTCGATTCTGCTGGACGACACGTCGTCCTTCACCGGCGAGAAAAACGCAGTCCCGAACCGCAACTCCGCCAGAGGATTCAACGTCATCGACAACATCAAGTCCGCCGTCGAAAATGCCTGTCCCGGCGTCGTCTCTTGCGCCGACGTCCTCGCCATCGCCGCTCGCGACTCTGTTGCCATCGTAAGTCATCAAATAACTAGGAATACGTGTAGTATAAGTAAATGAATTAACGGTCTATTTATTTTCTTTGCAGCTGGGAGGGCCAAGCTGGAACGTGAAACTCGGAAGAAGAGACGCAAGAACCGCAAGCCAAAGCGCCGCCAACAACAACATCCCTCCACCAACCTCGAACCTGAACCAACTCATCTCCAGCTTCAGCAACGTTGGTCTCTCCACCCGAGACATGGTAGCTCTGTCGGGAGCTCACACCATCGGCCAAGCTCGCTGCACCACCTTCCGGGCCCACATCTACAACGAGTCCAACATCGACAGTTCCTTCGCCAAGTCCCGACAATCCAAGTGCCCTAGAGCCTCCGGTTCGGGGGACAACAATTTGGCGCCACTCGATCTCCAGACACCAACCTCGTTCGACAACAACTACTACAAGAACCTCCTCGGCAACAAAGGGCTGCTCCACTCCGACCAGGAGCTGTTCAATGGTGGGTCCACTGACTCTCTGGTCAGGACCTATAGTAACAGCCAGAGCACCTTTGATTCTGATTTTGTTGCGGCTATGATCAAGATGGGTGACATCATGCCGCTCACTGGATCCAACGGTGAGATCAGGAAGAACTGCAGGAAGCGTAATTAATTAATTAGTTAAGTGGAGAAATCAATGGGATGATCAATATATACCCATAAATTGGTTGAGAATAAATTTGTTTGAATTTGAGAGAGTTTTGTTTTTTTTATGATATGGTAACATATGTAGACTATGTAGTGTTTTGTTTTGTTACTTTGATTATATAGAGATTATGTGTAGTGTTTTATTTTATGGTTGAAGTTAATTAATATAAAAGTACTGTTGTTGCAATGATGTTTAATCCTTTACTGTAATTTCTGATGTTTTTAAAATTAATGGACTGATTGTTATTTTAGTTTTTTTAAAATTAAATAATTTGACCAAACTTAATCAATTTTATATAGTTCATAAGTCACGACCATTTCTACAAATATATTTATGAAATTTTGATTAATTATTATAACATGTCAACGTCAAACATTAACTGATCGTGGAGTCTCAATTCAACCGGTTAAAGTGAATTGTCCGCTATTTATAAACAAACGTGATATTCATATGTATATCTATGTCACCCATTTATTTACATTGAACTAAAAGAAAAAAGTTCAGTGATTCATTTTATAGGAATAGCCCAAGTGTCAAAATACAAATGGTAACAACTTGAGTTCACTGATCCTTTCACTTGTTTTATTAATTGAGTAATGCAAGTCAAGTGGGTTTCATACAACTACGATCCATAAGTGATATTTGAGTAAATGAATTGGATAAGTTGACACGACATGAAATTTTTTCTGAATCCAAATCCGCTAAAACTCATATATTTTTCGGATGGAGTCACAGACCCAAAATGCTAACCTGCAACACATTGGCACGTGGCGATAGTACATTGGTTTGTTCACTAAATTTTTATATCAGTACTGCCCAACTAGACCATTATCCACTGTGCACAAGTTTTTGAGATCATGGGCCTGTTAAATTTGGTCTATGGACTCTGTTCTGCCTTAGTCCGGCCCAATCCATAGCTGGTCACTTTCATATTCAATTCATTTTCACATACGAATGCAAGAGTATATGCTGAGGATAAACAATAATTATATCTATTTGGGTTGATAAAGAATTGGTATGAATAATATTGAGGGTTAAGGTTGACCTAACACTAAAGCAGTGTCAGGCTCCAACTAAATTTTTTTCACTTAATTATTTGCAAAAATGGCTTCATGATCAACATTCAACATTGTCGGATTTAAGATAATATTTTATGGCCATGGATATGACCTTTTTAAAATGAATTTATTTAACTTCAAAATAAATATATTTATATAAAATCGAAGTTTCTGCCTGTATGTCATAAATGAAACTCAGTGGAATCTTTGGTACATATTTTTAACTGACAAATTAACAATCTAGGTTAGTTTTTAATTGATGACATATTAATTACAGATGAAAAGATATACTAATATAAAATAGTACTAATTAAAGTAGTTGAAAAGCTGTAATTAATTCACCATTATTTTAAACCCTTTGCTGACTAGTTAATCTATCGAAAAATTGTCAACGTCCACATATATATTCTTCGACCTCATAAGAAGTCACATGTCTGTGATTTTTTTAAGATTAAAATTCAAGCACAATTACCAATAAGTATACCACATATACGAAAGCTGTCTATGGTCTAATTAACTAGCTAACTATACTTAATAATTATTTTCTTTTAATGTGATCTAGGTGTATAAACTTTTTTTTTTTTTGAGGGAAGTGTGCAAAAGCACACTGGTCTATGTCAATTGATATATATGTACATCACTCTAGTATGACAACGGACCATACAGGCCTAATCTACCTACATAATACATATCTGATAAAACCCAGCACGGATACCGGACACAGACATTTAAGGTGGGGACCCGCCCCGGGCCATAGTAAGCGACACACCCCTCTCTGGACGAGCGCCT
>JAYMTK010003437.1:0-12295 GCA_036897405.1 Pelargonium myrrhifolium | reverse complement strand
ATGGCATGGTGGGTAAAAATTAAAAATGTTGAAGGACAAATATGTAATTTCATATAACTAAATTAATTTTGGGCCAATGAAAACGCGACACGTGTCTTATTAATTTCAAATTTACATTAAAAAATTAATATGTCACGTCAACGCCACGTTGGATGCTGACTCAGCGGCATGTCATCGCCACGTCTGATCATGAATTAACTACATCACTTCTCTAATGCCACCTCATCAAAAATGGATGGAATAGTTAACGGTGTTAGTATAGGTACTACTTAAACTACGTAAACTTCCAATTGAGTACTACATTGACTAAAGTTTGAAAGTAATGATACTTAGACGATTTGGCCAAACTTAAATGACCAAAGTGACTATTATCTCTAATAACTCTGGGTACTATATTGAATTTTGCGTCAAAATTTAGGTACCAAAATTACCTTTACCCCTAAAAAAAGGCAATTTATTTTCTTAACCTCCTTTATTCTCTATTTATATAAAGGGACGTTCGTATAATTTCTGTGAAAAAAGAATTGAAGTGTCATTAATTCAATTGTCGAGATTTGAAATATTTAAAGTTAGGGGTAGTTCGAATTTCAAGGGGCCGTGAAATTTGAACTACCATAATTTTAAAATATTTCAATTTTTTTTAAAAAAAAATTATTTTTCAATTTCATATATGTCATTTCAAAAAATAAAAATAAACGTATGAAATAGATATTCAAAATACCTGACATGTCTTAATTCTATAAAAATTCACTTGAAAATACATAAACCAACAACCCCATAAATGTTTCTTAATATACGATATTTTCTTGCAAATGAAAGTCACAACCAGGATATAAGTGTGAATAAATAGAAAGAAAAAGAAAAAAAGGGAGAGTCAAAATATAGTCATTCTTAAATGAACGCGGAAATTCGGGTGTCTCATATTCAAGATTACAGCTCTACTGTCTGACCTACTTATGGACCCATTCTCATAAAATCTTTTCTTAATAAATAAATTAATAAAATACAAAATAAATTAGATAAAATTTATTTATTTTTGGTCGGGAAATTTAATTGAATTTATTTCACATTACGCAAGAAGCATCTTTAAATTTAGTAATCTTTTGCATTAATTATTGATCAAGATAAAAAAAATATTTATACAGTTCTCATTTTGCTCTGTTCCTCTCCAAATCAGAAACAGTCTTCTGTAGAAAACTTCAAAAACCTCTGCAGTTCATTTTGTGGGCAGTTTTCTTTTATATTTGCTTCTCCAAGCTCTTGTTTATGCATCTGCGTTTTTGTTTTGCCCTTTCTTTCTCTGGACAGTTAATTTCTCGCTAAGGCCCTTCTTGGTTCCAATACCAATCATCTTTACCCAGAATCAACGATTTGGGTCTCTGTTGAAAGAAAGTTTTCTGTTAATTCTGATGAAAAAATCGTACCTTTCTCTGATTTTCCTTCATTTCTCTGTACCTCCCCTGTTTTGATTTAACTTGAAGGTTTAAACGTTGAATCTTTCTGACAAACGCGTTTCTTCAATTTTGAACAAAGCATAGTCGTTTTCTTTAAGATTCAGTCTAGACCTTCGAGACTCGCCGGAATTTGTTTCCTCCGGTGCCCGGAAAGTGGTGGATTTCGACAACATTGCCAATAAGGACTCTGGTTTGTTTGAAAACAGAGAAGATTACTAGTTTATTTCCTTAAAATTAGCTGTCCGGACGTCAAAAAATAGAAGTCTTTGGTGGACGGGTTTGAATTCTTTCACTTTCTCTTAAAAGGAAAACAAATCCCTACAATTTCTCTTCACTCTCTCCATATCATCTTTCCAAAACACCCCTTCTTCTTTCTCTCTCTATTTTTTTCCTTCGATTTTCTGGGCTTCCTCTGTTTTTTTCTTCACTTTCAGGGTTTGGAGAGAGAAACAAATAAAAGACGCCTCTATTTCTCTTTCTCTCTCTCAAGCCATGATTTTTGATATTGGGTCAATGCAATCCAATCTAGATTGCTTCCTCCATTGCACCACACCTGTAATACCATCGCAAGTTCTTCCCAAGGTGGGCTCTTTTCTCTAATTTCCCCATCTTCTCTTCAGAAATATTCATGGGCCTAATTCGATTTGATCACTTTTTTTGTTTAAATGGGTGAATTTTTGGTTTTGCTTCTTTTTGCAGTCTGAGATAAGAAAGCTGAATCGTTTATGGCACCCGTGGGAGAGAGAAACTGTAGAGTATTTCACCTTGAGTGATCTCTGGAATTCTTATGATGAATGGAGTGCCTACGGTGCTGGAGTTCCAATTTCCATTAACAACGGCGAGACCCTTGTCCAGTACTTTGTGCCTTACCTCTCTGCTATTCAAATCTATACTAGTGATTCCTCTGTCAACAGCTTCAGGTATGTTTCACTTTCTGTTTTTATTTTACATTTCATTTATTCATCAAGAAATTTGTAGGTCAGAAACAGAAAATAGAATTTTGGTACTTGTGATCTTGGGTTTTCAGTGTTCACTATGTTTTTGTAATTCTGTTGTTCATTAGGGTGCTTTTTGTAATTGAGGTGCTTGTTTAAACCCATATAGGCAAGTTAAATGATCTGGGTGTTAGCTTTTAGTTGTATTTTTCGGGGGCTAATTTGAGTTTTTGGATGGGTTTTCCGAATTAGTACATCCATAAATGGCCAAATTATTGTTCGGTGATGGTAGTGTTTAGGAACTTCTATATGTGTGGCTGGACTTGAGAATGTAATGTGAAAGCAAATTGGGTGAACTTTTTTTCAGGGAAGAGGATGGTGAGATGAGGGATTCTTTCAGTGATTCGTGCAGTACTGATGGGAGCGAGAGTGACAAGTTATGGAGATGGGACGGGTGTTCTTCCGAGGAGGGAGGGTTCGATCAAGAAAGCCCCTCCCATCTGAATGATAGATTGGGTTATCTTTACTGTCAGTACTTTGAGAGATCAACTCCCTATGGAAGGGTTCCTCTCATGGATAAGGTACTTTTGATTGCTCAAATACAACTATACATTTTTGTTTAAATTGATCCTTGTAGCTATTTATCTATTTGATTATGTGTATCATCACTATTGTATTCTTACTTTTTGTTTAGTCTTTGTTTATGATATGTGATGAACAAGCTGAGAAGCAGTAGTAACGTTTATGGATCTGTTAGAATCTCACGAAATCTTATTTATGATATAGGCATCTGGTGAAGTTCTAGTTGATATTTTTTTGACTTCCGAATACGAAACTACTTTTGTTTTGTCCTTTTTATGTTTTCTGAATATTTTGAACGATTGTGTTGAAATATTCTTTCTCTATTTGGAACAAGAATAAATTAAGATTAATCTTTTCCTCTCTTTTTCTTCCGTTTGTGATTTTCTTGTTTCATAAGCATATGTTCGTGTTTGATATTTATATGTCATGTAACTTTTACTGCTGTCTGGTTTAGAAAGAATATAAGATTCCATTCAACACATACAACTTGTATCGTTCTTGGCTTTTGATGATTATGACTTCCTAGTTTCTCTCTTTGGTGTATTAGAGAATACAAATTCCATTAACATCATATTGGTTCTTTGCCTTTCAGATTAATGAATTAGCACAGAGATACCCTGGTTTGATGTCATTGAGGAGCGTAGATCTTTCACCGGCTAGTTGGATGGCAGTTGCCTGGTCTGTCTCTTTCTTTATATGACATTTATGCATGCTCACATATACTATATAATCAAAACCAAGAATGAACAAAGAGCACAAATATTGAGGATAACAATGAAAAACACATGTTTTTCTCCTTGAAGATGCTGCTCTTTTGTTTTGTCCTTTTGTTCGTCTTCATTTTGCAGATTGATTACCTTTTATGAAAGTTGAAAATACCACATAGCCCGACATTTGGCTTTGTGGAGATTTTTGTTGTTTATGTAAGAAACAAAAAATGGTTTTCTTTTGCTCTTGAGGGCTGAAAAACAATCTTGATTTGTTTTTTTATTTATAGGTTGGCATTATATGATGGAGAACATTATTAACAATAATTCTTGATGTGTCAATATTTAGGTATCCGATCTACCACATTCCAATGGGGAGAACCATAAAGGACTTGTCCACTTGTTTCCTCACTTACCACACTCTTTCATCTTCATTCCAAGGTCTGTATAATGTGTTCCCTTCAAAACCTAGTAATCTGCTTTATATTCATTCTCATCCCTTTCCCCTTTAAATACAACTTTCGCCTTATAAAAGCATGCTATGATTCAGATATGGATCTCGACGATGATCTTGAGAGTGCCAAAAGAAAGAGAAAAGAAGGGGAAGGCATTTCCCTCCCTCCATTTGGTTTGGCCACTTACAAGATGCAAGGAAATGTGTGGGTATCGGGGAAGGATGGGAGGGACCAAGAAAGGCTTGCTTCCCTTTTAAGTGTGGCTGATTCATGGCTAAAGCAGCTTAGGGTCCAGCACCACGACTTCAATCACTTCATGGGGATTCGGCATGGCTAAAAAATCAACCACAACTTTTGATCTCACTAGAAAAGGCTCACCAAAAGGGATCGCCCACTTGGAAAGAAAAAAAAAAGTAAGAAAAGAAAAAAGACCCCTCGTTTCAGATTTTTTATTGTACTATTGTTTGCTGCACTAGGCATCATCTGAGTTTTTGAGGGTTGTTGAATCGTTGTGAGCTCTTGCGATTAGGCCATTTTAGGGTCCCCGTCACCACTTCATTGGAAGTTGAGTTGAGTTTACCGCGCAGGTTGCATAGTTTTATGGAGAGATGGAGTGCTGTGAGGCTTGAGAGAGAGACAGAAGTGAGGCTCTTTTAACTGTATAAAACTCCCTGAATTGTGTAGTTTTCATTACATGTGTATAATAGGAGTCCTCTAAGATGAGGAAAAATCTGGAAATGCCTCATGGTTTTGCACAGATTTGATGTTTGTGTTCCTATGGTGGTTGTTATGAGTATGTGAAGTCAGTCATGCATCACATGTTTGTTAGGAAAGAAAAGAAAATGTCCATTGTTAGTAAGTGTTTTGGTTGCATCAGCTAGTAGCTCATTGTATTTGTTTTGGGTGGGAAGTGGGAACCAACCAACCACCAAGCTAGTGCTTCCCTATTATGCTGTTTTTGACTTGATTCCATATTTGTGCAATTTTAATTTGGATTCCAAAACTCCTTTTGATCATTTGAACATGATATAGCTTTTTGTGATGACAAATTCCTTGTCCCCTGCCTCTGTGTGATGCGTGCATTAATCATTCAAGCAACTCTGGTGATTTCTTCAACATTTGATGTGTGACAGACAAACCATCTCACTTTAATTGACTTTCCAAAGAAACCTCACTTGACATGTTTTGCACTCAAACTTTTGTGTGTTATGAGCTCTTAATTGGCAAATTAAGTAAGGTGTGTGTGCACTCCACAAGATATGGAGCTTCCATTTGCAGATCATTTTCAAACCATAAAGCAGTTAAGGTGTCCCCATTTGTATTTCCAATTCCAACACAAACAATGAAGCTCAAAACTAGGACTTATGTTTGGTGTGCAAATAATTTTCTCATATTGGCAGAGGAGTGAATGGGCATCACTTTGTTATTAATTACTGTATAATCAAGAGTAAAAAGATCTCTTGGGTCAAAAAGGAATTTAGACATTGCCTAGTGTAGACAAGTGATTGAATGGAATGGTATGGTATTGGTAGACATGTTAATGAATTAATTGTGCATAAGTTGTACTTGATTGGAAATAATGTTCCCCTCTCCGGAAAGGTTGTTGCATGTAGTGCATGTTGCATGCCTCATCCTTAATCTTAGTTTTATTCACCTTAGCCTAACTTGTAAAAACTAAGCTTTTAATTATAATTATTTGCTTTATTAATTTCCGCTTTCGTATTTGTACTGTGATTTATTTAATAACAACATGCAGTGTCTGAAATATCTACTTATCTTTTGTAGAGTTGAATATATGTACACATTTATCTATAAAAGTTTTGGTTGTTGGAACATGAAATTACAATTTTTAGACATTAGAGGTCCACAAGAGGTTTGACATGAGCTTTTTCCACATGAGATTAGAGGCTCCTGCACCAACTCCTGTGGCTTCTGTGGATATTTCACACCCAAAATTGATCTGATTTGATAATGGTTGATGACCAGTATAACTCAATCCACATTAATTCTTCAGTTGATTACTAATCTCTTCAACTACAATCTTCAATTGTTTTTATTTTTTGTCTAGACCATGGGGTTCCAATGCGAGCCCGCTCTTTGGTGCTTGACACCTTCAAGCCGTTTGACCGCACTCAAACTAATGCACATTCGAGGTTTGTACACAGGTTAAAGATTTCATCTCTTCCCAAGGGTGTGTTGAGCGGGGATCAAAGCCGAAACTTCTTCCTACTCACACAACTTGTGTTAACCAACTGGGTCACCCTCATTGAGTATCTTCAACTGATTTTGGTTATGTTAACCAAGAAAGAAAAAAAAATACAACTAGGTTGACCCATAAAAGATATGAGTCAGTCTGATAATTAAGATAAACATGTTTTTATTATATGCAGTAGACCGCGCTATTTTCAAACTCGAACGAAAATCAGTATACTTAGATGTAATATGGGTTGACATACATGATTTAACTATGTGCGGTCAATCGTTTTAGTTTCGAGTTCGACTTATAGCCGAAAAGCGCAGATGAATATAGATCGACCTATTAGACATATAATAACCTAAAAACATTTCAATAAATTTATAATTATACTCTCCCTTCACTAAATTACAAAATAATATTTTTATTTACTACAAACATTTTACTTTTCTTTATTTCAGCTATATCTAATCTACGTATAGTTGAAGAAGACAACTCAACTCAAACATGTACTTATGTTTGGCTTGTCATATTAGATACAAACATCAAGCCATGTGCAATGCACATGCCTTTTGTTAGTGGTTTGCAGTACAAAGCCACATTCACTCTTGAAGGTCTCAAATTCATATATACTTATTTTATTTATTTAGTGCAATTAATATGTTATCCACTTTTGTGATTAGCCCATTTTAGCCCCAAAGGTGGAAGGTGGAACCCATATCACATCTTATCTACACAAATTACATCACATAATCCCAACCACTAACCATATACTCCTATATATTAGTATTTGTTTTTGTTTTTGTAATGAAAAGAAAAGGACTTGGAGCGAAGCAACCAACTCCAAGCACCTCCAAATCCAATATATTAATATATGTTGCATGCATCACTTGCACTACCACATTTGGCGTAGCTTTTTCAAGTCAATGAGGCCTGGGCTCATTGGTTGTATACCATTAACACTAATCCACTTTGGATTCTTCTAGGATTGACACGTGTCACTTTTGCGCCACATCATATGGCACATATTAAATAATACATTTTATCTTAATTAATTTGCTCAAAAGCCACTGCATGGGTGTAGACTGTAGTGCATGATGATTTGACATGTTAAATGTTCGCAATGGTTTAGTGCTTAAGCACATGTCTAATTTGGTTCCACCTTTTTATTAATGAAGTGCTAAATTCACTAATTCAGATAAGTCTTAAAGCAAATTTAGTGTTTTATTTTTTCTTCGTACTATATTTTGGTTTATCTTTCAAAAAAAAAAAAAAAAGTAGAGTTAGCAAATTGTGAATGGGATGACAAGATAAGCAGATGGGAACTGAACTCAATAGCTCCCATGCACTTGGAGGTTGCTGGTTCTAACTTCTCAGCCAACGATAGACTTCAATTAGCTTATAATATAATGTTTATTCAATTAATTTGTCTTTTGAAATTAAGATTCTTAAATAAGCTTGCCACCATTGTCATTTTCACAAGAATCCTCGTATTTATTTCTATCATGACAAGCCAGGCTTGGAAGTTAAAGTTTCAACCAGTTCATATCAAAGTTCATTTCTTATAAATAACATTAGTTTGAGTAATAGTATTTCAGCCGTCTTGAAATGAGTGTTTTTCGTTTATTTATATTTTGAGAATAAATAAGAGGAGTTAATTAGTGTTGTATAATTACTTTTAAATATCCGTGAAAATGTGTTCTAACAAACTCAATAGATACTATCTAACTTAATATAAAAATGTTATTGGTCATTTATGTTATAACAAACTTTTTGAAAATGAAATATGACACCCATTTTAAGACAAAAATGTAAGACAAATAAAACACTTAATTTGAGACGGAGAGAGTATTTCCTAGGAACACGTAATTAATTTAATTTTTTTCATGACATTTAATTACCTTAAGTATAGCAATCTTTTTCTCAAAAAATAAAATAAAAAAAAGTACAGTAATCTTTTCCCCTAGCTTCTGATAAGATTAAGTGATTTAAGTCTAGGCTTTTAGTTAGGTGTAATGTGGGTTCATTTTCAAATCAGTTGGGTTCCATTTTTGGGCTAATTCGAAGCCCAATGTCATAGACTGTTATATATATAAGGCTCCACCTAGCTCTATATTATGGGCTAGTCACTTGGTTGGGTAAGCCCAGTGAGAAGATTTGACTGCTGTCAAGTGATATATATTGGCTGGAGTCCTTTCGTCCGATTTTATCCTACGGAGCGTCGAAGTGCATAATCTAAGCCCAGTTCAATTAAGCACATTTGGTTGTACGTTCGGTCAACTTTGTTAGTGAGTTTCACTTACATCATTATATTTTACTCATTATTTTTATATTCTTCACTGTAGGACATCATCACTTTAACACTCCTCCTCATATGTGAGTCTCATATTTTTCTTTTCATCGGTGAGTTCGACACGTGCACAATGAGGTATTTTTTTCTACACGTGGGCCGATGTAAGCATGACCATCTGCAAGCGGGTCGGAGGCCATACGAGAAGAAAACATAAACATACTACTTTTTGGGCCAAGACCTGGATCAAAATCAGCTTTGATACCATGTTAAATTTCATAACGGGCTACATAAAATGGATTGAGCTTCCACTACTAAAAGGTCAACCTTGTTCGTAGGGTTTCATTTGCACCATTGTATTTATCTCATTATCATTATGTTTTTCCAATGTGAGACATCACCACTTTTACATCTTAACCCTTACGACCAGGTTCTGGTTCAGGCTTGGTGGTGTACACACCCGGAGACCTGTTACTAACCAAATAACTAGTAAAAGAAAATCGGGTTAAAGGAAAAAAAATAGTAACCGAACTTTCACGCGAAACTCAATCTAGTACCCAAACTTTCTATTTTACCAGAGTTAATACCCACGCTTTTATTTTCAACCCAATATAGTACCTAAAAATTTATTTTGAAACCAATTTAGTACATGCCATCACCTTCACCTCCCATCAAGTTTTCCGTTAAATATTGCATACGTTGACGGTTGACTTTTTCGCTAAAAAAAACGCCTACGTGGCCATGTGGATGCTGATGTGGAAAAAAATTGAATAAAAAATTTAAAAAAATCACACACATACACACTCTCTCTAATAACACTTTTTCTATCAAACGGGTCTGGATTTTCATGTCTGTCGTTGTCTCAAATAGTCATTCCATTTCCAACCGACGTAAACAGTTAACCCTCTAGCCTTCACTAGTGATCCTGACAAATTGATGACGCTCCGCTCCGTCCACATTCTTCACCCACTGAATAGCCACCAGTTGGCCTATTCTTGCCCGACCTCGAACCTCTCGCCCATACCGCAAATCTCAAACTTGACGTCTCTAATCCGTCTCCTCCTCATCAACCCTCTCATTGCACCAACTTTTTGCCGAAAATGTCAGCCATCACTGACCATTTCATGTGCCTGCTATCTCTCCACCTTTCCGTACTTCCTCCCCGAGCAACTCTTCTCACTCCATCCGTTGCCGATGCCAACCTCGCTACCTCACCTCGGCATTTCGCCATTAGATATCGTCCTCCTATCACTGGCCACCCACGGCTACCCTGAGTCTCCCTTCTTCATACCCACCCTTCTGGTCACGATCACTATCATCATCCACCAACCCTTTTATCACTGTCACTCCAACCACCATTCATCCTCCTCTCACTAGACCTTCCATCTGCTATCGATCAGCTCTCCTCCCCGTCCCTTCCTTCATTGCCGCCTTGCCAGCTCTCTACTCACACGACCTATCTTGTAGCCCACCTCCCCTCCCTACAACCTCGCCATCAGATCCCAACCTCTATCCCATGATCACGTCATCCGCTGTCGACGCAAACCACCCCTCCCATCTTTACCCACGCCTTCCTCCGCCGCATTCTCCCTCAGTCGTCTTGCCTCAACACATCTTCTGCCGCTTATCATGCAAATCCTATCCTAAACCCTAATATGCACACTTTCACCCCTTTGACTTAGTGCATAATCTAAATTATAATTTGTTGTTTGATAAGTCAGTGATTTTTATCATAAAAAAGTCCGTAATTTTCAAATTACCATTTTCTCCCACTCGTAGAACTGAACAAAACGACTATATGGATGTGCAAAGTGAGTAGCTGCACAGGGCCCCCAAAGTCATGGCTCCATTAGATTGTGCCGAAGAAACAAAACTGACGGACACCAAATCAAAAATGAGTCGAAACCGGGGAGAAACTAACCTCTTATAAATAGATCTAGCAATGATTTACGCTCTTTCATATTTTGATTGGGTTTGAAATTATAGTTTAAATCACATGTCTCTAATTGGATTTAGATATGTGAGTAATTTTAAAGCTTAAATTTTTATGGGCTCTAATTGGATTTTTTTAAGTGTTTAAAGTATTACATTCGTTTATATTCGATTGTAAACACCTGATTTCGTACTCAATAATAAATGTCTCCAAAGTTTTCGATGATAGAGAGCCTTATCAATCAATATTTTGATCAATCAATATTTTGAAGTGAAAATCAATATCAAAGCAGGATCGTTTTTGTTAGTTTTATTTCTTTCTTTCTTGTCATGTTTTTTTGCTTTGTTTTAATTGCTTTTTGTCTGTTGTGTTTTTTAGTCTTTTTTGCCATTAGGGGCATTTTAGTAATTTTGTTTGTTAGTTTTTGTGATTATTCTCTTTGGGCTCTTTTAGTTTTGTACCAAATCAGATCGGTTCAATATGAACCGGTTCGGTCCGATTCAAACCAAACCAAACCAAGCCACTCCTTCTCTTTCCCCATTCCCGTTTTTGCACAGCCCCAAGCCACCTACAGCTCTTTTCTCATCTTGCTAAATCCAAAACCATTTTCTACCATCACAAATTCAATCAACCATTCTTGTGCAAGATTTCAAATTCAAACCCAATTTCTTAGCTTCACTTTGCCTATAAATTGACTCCATTTTCAACAACTTAAGAGGAGAGAGATTGAAAACAGAGCCAAAAAAAATAAAAATAACCGAGCTCGTCCCGCCGGATTCCGCCCAGAACCGCCGGAATCGCAGCCCAGAACCACCTCCCGCTCCACCGCGCTGCTATCTCCCGTCCGCCACCGCAGCCCTCCTTCACTCTCCGTCTCTGCTCTGCTTCCTCTGGTGAGCCTCCTCCCTCTCCCGCCGTTCGCCGCTGTCGGAATCGCCGGAATCGGCGCCTCCCATCATCGCCGGAAGCAGCAACTGCCGCCGGAAACCGCAGCCCTCTCTGCTTTCTCTCTTCCTCGCGTGAACAGGTAAAAGATGTAAGGTTCTGTTCCGTTTTGTTTTTATTCTTAAACATTTGGTTTTGGGCTGTTGGGCTCAATTTGTTAATATTTTGGGTTGGGTTGCTGTATGACGTGGGTTGGGTTTTAATTTCTTTTCTTTTTCTTAGTTTGTTTTTGGTGTATTTTAGATTAGATTAAGTGCATGTTAGCTTAGTATTTGTTAGTTAATTAATTTTGCCATGTTTGTGTCTTTTGAAATCAAAACGAAAAGATTTACATTGTTGTAGTGTTTGTGTCTTTTAAACAAATTCTGGTTTTAGAATATACGAGATATGAACAATAATTTTAATTTTTTAATTCATCTTAAATAATGTGTGAATTTGGTTGGAGGAATAGCAATGCTTTCAAAGTACTGAGTTTCAGAGTTTGTTCTTGTGATGTTGGAGAAGATGATGTTTAAAAAATAAAATTTGACAAATAGGTTAAAATTTGAATGGTTAAGATTAAACTAGAGTAAGAGTAAGTGTATGAGTCTTGACAAATGAAATTCACTTGTCTGTGAAAATATTCTTATCTCATGATTATGTGTGATTCGTACGATTGGCAAATATTGTAGGTAAATATTAACTCGTGGCATATAAATTTGATAGGACTTGTGCTTACTAGCAAGGAGATTTGGTGGTAACTCGATATTGCTTATTGCTTTGGAGTGAGGTAATTTATGAAACTATTTTTATATTAAATT
>JAYMTK010003436.1:0-12298 GCA_036897405.1 Pelargonium myrrhifolium | reverse complement strand
AGAGGTTGCAAATTTCTTTAACAGGTACTGTTTTGTTCTTTTCCCAAATTGTATAAATGTATATTAAGTAACAACCACTCGAACCAATCCTTTTGTTTACTACGCCATAGTCTGAAGTAGGTATTCTTAGTCATTGTTCTAGTTAGATAAGTTGTTTCACTCAGTGTGTTCTATATATGTCCAGGATACTTAATGCATATACTAAAGTCCCTCAAAAGTCAAAGGTATCTGCAGCGAAAAGGTAACAAATTTGGTTCTTTCTAGTTTGTACTTTGTGTGTTTCAACTCTTTTAGTTTCTTTATCGGATTTTTGTTGGTCTCAGTAGAAAAGCTATAAGATTTTGTATGACCTGTACTATTTGTTTTCTGTATATTGTATAACAATCATTACATTGGTTATATATAAATTTTGTTTGATTGTAACTGGTGAAATAGCTTTTGGCTGCCCATAGGGAGGTAAAAACTTATTGGTGCTCTAAACCTGTCTATACACGACATGGGTTGCAGCATCTGCGAGTATAGTGGCCTTGCACCTCAGTCCTCATGGAATTAAAAATAGTAATGATGAACACCCCTCACTTCTTAAACCTTTTAGTCTTTATGTATTTTAGGGATATTGAAACCTTTAAGATCCACTCACATAGTCATGTGTTTGTATGTAGTTTTCTGTTATCTTGTAGGAAGTGCATTACGTTATTAGCATAATCCCCAAAAATAAGTGTTCTAGTTATGTTTCATTGCAGCGAGTTTGAGGAACTTGAAGCAGTCCCAACTATGGCTGTGATGGATGGTCCACTTGAGCCACCATCATCAAATGCCTCCAACATTGGTGACGTTCCAGATGATCCTTCCTTTGTGAACTTCTTCAGTGTATGTACTTATTTCCGTAATGATATTAGGATGTTAATGTACGACATGGCATGTCAGTTGCACTCAAAGGGCAGTTTTGCACCCATTTATTATTTAAAAATGATGTTTCTTTTCTCATTAAGAAATTGATCAATGCTCTTACATTCCTATGTCTTGTGTTCCCTAAAAATTGTATGAGAGCCAGATCTGAACTGACTGTGACGCAAGTTCACTAAAATTGAAAATGACAGTAATTCCATTGTAGCATCTAACAGAGTTTCAAATCTTCATATATTCTTGAGATCCAGATCCGAAATAACTGCGAGACTTGTTAATGATAATTGGAAATATTATAGTGATAACAATTCCACTTCTTGTATTTAGATTTACACCCTGTTGCAGATAGTCCTACACGATACTTGACCCAGCATGCTTAGATTTATTATGTTGGTGGACAGATTACAATGCTGGTACTTAGTTGAGGTTATTGTGTTTAGTTGTTGGGAGCACATTCATTTTTAGAATTTTATGGATTGTGAAGAAACTATTGAGAGAAAAAAGGGTTTCTCTGGGCTTCTTTCAGAACATCTGCAAAAAGGTAAAATTAGGAATGAAAATAGAATGAGAGTGAGAGTGACTTTTGTAAGAGAAAATGGGAATGTTTTTTGGTTCTTCTAGGATCTTATCGATATTTTTTGGAGCTGTTTTGGTTCATTTATACACATTTAAGACTTGATTTTGCAAATGCAGGCAGCTATGAATATTGGGAATGTTTCAAATGTCGCAATACCCGGACAAACTTACCAGTCATCCACAACAGTTCCTCCACCTTCCCATCCACCCAGTGTTGCCTCTCCCATTGTGCCGACATTGAAAGTACCATCTCCTTTGCCGGCGGCATCTACTCCTATAATGCCTCTCCTTGATACCCCAGAATCCAACAGTCACATCAACCGGGCTGCTAATCTTGTAAAACCGTCCTCATTTTTTGGTCCTACCCCTTCCTCTTCTGCACTGATGATGCCATTGCCACCTATTACTTCGTCTGTGCCTACTTCTCCTCCACTTCAACCTCCAGTGAGTCTACAGCGCCCTTATGGCGCGCCACTACTCCAACCTTTTCCGCCACCCGCTCCTCCATTATCTCTAACTCCCGCTCCTGTTCCCGCTCCTACATATGGGCCAATTATCAGCAGAGACAAAGTTAAAGAAGCTCTTCTCGTGCTGGTTCAGGTAAGATTCGTACGTTATGGTTATTGTTGAATGTAGGAAACAGTAATAGATTCTTGATAGCCGGTAATTTGCTTTGAATTTCACCAACATGTTCTTTTTTACCATTTTCTTGCTATTATGGTAGCGTTTTGGATCAGAATTTTTGTTCAAGAATGAGATTCTCATTCTTTATGTTTGGATTAGGATTTCTGGTCATCAAAATGACTTGATTCCCATTCCTATTTCAAAGTTTGTGATTCCAACGCTACCTAAGATCTTTAAAAAATTTAACGGTGTATTGGTATGTGTATATATGTGTGTAAGAAGGAAATGCCGTCAAAATGGTCCCTGAACTATCAGGACACGACCAAATTGGTTCCTGTACTAATTTAATTCCAACTCCCAATGATTAAAAACCGACCAAAATGGTCTCCGACTCTAACATCCATTAGTTTTCCGTTGTTGGCTTGAGAAAGACTGATTATACCTATGAAAGATATTAGATTCAGTTAGTCAGGAAAAATTAATCGGCATAAGATTAGTTCATTGACTAAATTGATGGTCTCCAAATAGTTCAATGACTCTTTGCTAGTATATCATATTCATACCGCTATAATTTCCTATATTGTTGTTACATTTTTGCTTTCTTCCTCTCGTTCAACTCGTACTGATGAGCTCTTAACGTGCGTGTGACAGGACAATCAATTCATCGATATGGTTTACCGAGCATTGCTTAATGCACACCATTCCTGAGGAAATCTCCTTGTTTGCATGAGTTTTTGTTGTGTAGTTCTTTTTTTACTAGACCAAAACCCTAATTTGTATAGCAATTCGTTGCGGTCGGTTTTTTATGAGTATCCTCCTCTCTTAACATACATAATCATCCTTGATTTTTGTTGATTTGTGAAGATAAACAAACATTGCATTTTGAGTCCTTGCAGTGCTTGTAGTATTGTTTTTATTATAATTATTCATTGGAATGGAAATTTGATTACATTGCTCATGAAAATTGCTTGATGTCCAATGTACAATAACTACTTGTGCATTTCCCCTAATTTTATTTTCGAATATTTAAATTACCCCGCATACTAGAGGTGGCAAAAAGTAGGATCGGGTTAGGGTTAAAAACACCCTAATCCTAACCCGACTCTATAGGGTCTTTGGGTTGGCCGGGTTAGGGTCGGATTGGATCGGATTACGGTCAAACATCGGGTTTTAGGCTTAAAATAGCGGGTATACCCGACCCGACTCTAACACGACCAGATTTTTTTAGGGTTGAAAAAAATCAAACCCTAACCTGACATTTTTAGGTTCGGGTGGTGGGTATCTGCGGGTACGGGTCCATTTTGCCGGCTCTACCGCTTACAACCCACACGCCTAGATATTAACGTGTTGGTTTGAAACGATGGACCTCGTGGTAGTTCGTTGATTGTCTATACTCCTCAACAACACGTGCTTAGGTTTTTCCCCTCCTAAATTAGGTTAGCGAAATGTGCCCATTTGCAATTTTGCATTGCTCGAAAGTTGATTGTTTCATTTTTTTCGTCAAATCTTAAAACATATATTAGAAACGACAACATGTGTGTTGTGTGTGTAATTTTTTTCGATACATGTGCAAGATTTGCACATAATAGACAAATCAAATTTTTTTACATGTAAAAATAAACGTAGTACGTACTGATTAGTTTTAAATAAATTTGTATACTTAGAGCAACTCTATTGTAGGTAAAGTTACTGTGGGTCTTTCAATTCGTCAGACAAACCCGCAATAGAGGTATGGACAGTTGAAGGGTCGGTCTCTTCTCTTGCTCTTTTCTTTACTTTTTTTAATTTGATATCCAATCGTTTAATGACATGTATACTAATAAATAATATGAATCTCAATAATGCATGGAAATTTTATTTTGGGTCCCTTGTTGACATGGCAAAGAAAAAAGGTATTGATTAACTCAACGAGGGTGTCGCATTTGGTTAACACAGACTGTGTGTGGAAAGAGATTTCTGCTTCGATCCCCACTCAACACACCGTTGGGGGGAAGTGAAATCCTTAACCTATAGGTAAACCTCGAATGAGTATTAGTCTCTGTGTGATCAAACGGCTTAAAGATGTCAACCGTCAAAGTACAGACCCGCTCTAAAACCCCATATGGGTTCAGATAAAGAAAAAAAGGGTATCATTTGACATCTCTCTAATGTGGATGCTCTTAGAGACTAAAGTGATCAATCTAGATAAATTAAGGACTAAGTTGTAACAAAAATTAAATTGGTTACCAATTTGAAAAGAATATATAGTTTGGGTACCTAAATGAAACATTTTCTCTTATATTAATTCCGGCGGAATTTTCAGTGACAGCTACTTCACTGTAACCATTACCAAACCAAACCCTCTCTCTCTCTCTCTCTCTTCTCCGATTCGCATATCATTTTTCCGATCAACCAATCGCCGGAACTGAATCTAGAATCTTCCACTCCGACCACCACATCTCCGCCGTGTCGCCGCCACCAATGGCCGCGACCAAATCTCGCGAGCGCGAGATTCTGGACTCTGTCTACTCCGTCATCGCTCTCGTCTTCATTCTCGTGGCCTGCGTCGAGCTCTGCGACGCCGCCACCGTCGTCGACGTCTACCGCCTCATCCAGTATGACATTTCCGGCGTCCCGTTCGGATCTCGCCTCGCAGCTCTTAATCACCACGCCGGCTCCTTGCATTTCGCTCCCGGCGCCGATCTGTCCCGCACCGTCGTCATGATTCCGCTTCGAGAAATCAACATGTCTTTTGTCAAAGGTATCGTTCGGTTTCTGTATTTAGATATGGTGCTGTGTTGTTAAGCTAGAATTCTGCTCGGTGTATGGTTCAATTCCTGGTAAAGCTATTTGAATTGCCTGCTTTGTAGAATATGCTTCTGAATCCTCTGCATTTTTTTGTTTCTGGCTCTTGTTGAGTTGCACAGAGTTCAGAAATGAATTGTGCTACGGTTGGCTAATTGGATTTTATTGAACATGTCTTTTGTCAAAGGTAGTGTTCACTTATTATATTTAGCTATACTGTTGACTAGTTGCAAGAATTCTGCTAGGAGTAGTGAAAATTGGTGATAGAATTCTTTGAATTGCTTGCTCTGCAAGATATGCTGCCGAATCCTTCATGTCTTTTGTGTTTCTTTGTTCTCGATGAGTTGTTATTGGATGCTAATCATGTTTCTCAGAGTTAAGAAATGAACTGTGCTAATGATGCATTGAGGTTTTTGTTGTTGGAAATATTGCCATATGAATTGTTTTGATTCTGGAAATCCAGAATCTTCCCTGATGAATGCTGGAAATTTTCATCTTATGAATTGAAGAAAGAAGACAAACTCTTGATGAATGGATTTTTACCTAAGAATAGTTTGCTACATACTTGTTTCCCAAGTGCTAACTGGTTTTTGTAGCGCCTTTATTGAATTGAACAGTATTCACTACTAGTTCTATTTACTGACCGATATCATCATTTTTGTGGCAATCTCTTGCAGAATATATTTCTCAAAGACAGCCACTGGGAGGCTTGCTATTTTTTATTCCCCGGATGCTTAGTTTAGAGAACAAAGATGAAACTGAGAGTAATCAAATCCATGAAAGAGAGATGATGAAGAACGTCTTAGTGGAACTTGAAAAGTTACTAGTGCATGTCAAAATACCTGTGAGTGCAGTAAAGATAAAATCTGTCTTTCTTCATTTACAAGGTTACTGTAACTTTCTTTATATGTACTTAATCTTGGTATATATTGCAAATTACATGCACATACATATACTAGGAAAAATGTTTCCATACCATTCTGTTCCCGTTCACTCAAGTAGCTTTTGTTTGTGCATATATCTTATCATTCGGTATCCCCATTACATTGTTTCATTTGTATTCTTATGATGATATATTTTATTGCAGTTTCCTGTGTATTTTGCTTATGAAGATGACAATATTGATACTGTATTGGCTGATGTCAAGAAGAATGATGCCACTGGTCAGCCTGCTACTGCCACTACTGGAGGGTTAGTAAATAGTTCAATGATGATGTCATATGGCCATTTGGAGGGCCATCCCTAACTATATTATGATTAGATGAATTATACGAAACAATTTTACATATTAAACCATACATGTACTCTACTCTCTGACTATCTTTTGAATTCACATCTCTTAAATGGGTGTATTTTCTCTTACTGAGTTTGAAATGTATGTATCATTTACATGATTCTGGTTGCATTGACATAAATGTTGTAAACTTAGTCATGTCAATAATGACTTGTATGTTTTCTCGTTTGATTTCTGTTGCAATGGATACAGGTATATATTGTTATTATCTTTTAGTCTTCCGGTTCTCAATGTTTTTTTTTTTTTTTTTTTGCAGATACAAGCTTGTAGTGTCAACACCAGAACCCAAGAAACTTGTATCTCCTACTATCACAAATATTCAGGTTCTAACTCGATCTCTTTCACTTTAATTGGAGGTCATCTGTTTGTCAAACCTTACTCTCTTTATATTCTTCTGCTGTTAAAAATATTATCTCTTACCAATAAAAAAAAACATTACTGAATGGCGAAAAATTTATTTTTGTTCACAGTTACATGGAAGGATTAAAAGTTTTTCTTACCTCTCCTAATAGAAAATTATACATTATTTTTTCTGAATTTGACAATCTTCATTGCATCTCATGTACCTGCCAATAAGTGCATCCTCTCTTACCAAAGGAACTTTTAGCCACTTAAATTCTAGTGTTTCTAAGCTCGCATAGTCTACTAGTAGTGTTGGGCTGCTATAACTTGTATGTAGGATAATTTACTCGTTTTTGGTTATAGGGATGGTTATCAGGATTAAAAGCAGATGGAGATGCTAATCAACTTCCAACCATTGCTATAATAGCTTCCTATGATACATTTGGGGCTGCTCCTGTACGTAATGTTCTAAAATTTTATTTCTAAAATCAACATTCAACACTATGAACTGTCCAAAGGTGTTAATACATTATGTTTGCAGGCGTTGTCAGTGGGAAGTGACAGCAATGGAAGTGGCATTGCTGTTCTACTTGAAATAGCTAGGTTATTCTCTCTTCTTTATTCAAACCCTAAGACAAGAGGGAGGTACAATTTACTATTTGGTCTAACATCTGGTGGGCCCTATAACTACAATGGAACTCATAAGGTTCTTAGTCTTCTTGGTTGATTGAATTTATTATCCATGAATTTGCCTCGAATGTGTTTCTTGGCATCTTTTTTAGGGGGGGTTCAATTAATTTAGGAATCTCCAATTGCAGTGGCTCCGAACCTTTGATCACCGCTTGCGTGAGAGTATTGATTATGCTATTTGCCTAAATAGCATTGGGTCATGGGATGATAAATTGTGGATTCATGTGTCCAAGCCTCCAGAAAATGCATACATAAAGCAAATCTTTGAAGTAAGTTGATAAACTTCTTAAAACCTATTGGAGAGGTATCATTAAATTGCATTAAGTTCTGCTGCTGTGTTTCATAATCTGATCAGTGGAGTTCTGTGTAGGGTTTCTCTACTGTAGCAGAGGAATTGGGATTTCAAGTAGGGCTGAAGCACAAGAAAATAAACATTTCCAATCCCCGAGTATGTAGATATACTGCAATAACAACAAAAATTAGTATGTTATGATATATTTTTCCCAATATTAGTGAGAATATGGAAATGTATGTGTTAAGTGTTGAGATAAATAATTGGTTGACCATGTGATCAAGCTGTTGACCTGTAGGTAGCTTGGGAGCACGAACAGTTTTCAAGATTGAGAGTTACTGCAGCCACCCTTTCAGAACTCTCTGTTCCACCTGAATTATTTGAGAGCGCAGGAGGTTTGTCAGATAGCAGGTCGGGTTTATATACTTCAACAACTCTTTACCTTCTTACTAAGTTTCCTGTTTCTTTAGATAGTTATATTTACTATTATGTTTATTCTTTTGTTTTTTTTCATCTGCAGACAATTTGTTAATCAAACCGCAATCATCAAAAGTGTCAAATTAGTTGCTGAGAGTCTTGCGGTATGATGTACTTAGCCTTCACAGTGTAAATCTTGACACAAATATTTTAGTGTTGCTTCTATCACAAATGTCTGTCTTCTCTAATCTACTGTAAAAAGAATATCTTGGATGCTGATGATAGGGTCAACAAAATGTGCAATATGTAAGATATAAACTTGAATATACAACTTAAATTTATCGTGCTCACTAATGTCGAGCCATTTTTATCTTCTACAGAGGCATATTTATGGTCACCAGGGAAAGAACATTCAAATCTTTGCAGATGACAGTAGTTTGTCCGTCAATCCATCTTACGTACAATCATGGCTAGATCTTTTGTCACGAACACCTCGAGTGGCGCCATTTTTTGAAAAGAATGACCCATTTGTCATGGCACTTAAAAAGGTGTTTTCTCCTAGATACCATGCTATTTGGTTTATGATAATAGATGCCCATGTAATGATGGATTTGCTTACTATCTACGGTATGAGTAGAGCTGTCAACTGAGCCAACGGGCCGGGGCAAAAAAGTGATGGGCCGCGGCTCATTTTCCAAGAAAAAATAGGCTGCCAGCTGGAATCAAGCCAATCCCGCTCGAGCTCGAGCCTAAACGGACCTGGCCAAAAAATGCCCTGTGTTTATTAGGCTACGTTTTGCAAACCCAGGCCTAGTATTATCAAGCCTAATCTGTGATGAACCATTTGCAATTATAGTAATTGTTTGATCTCCTTTTCCATATATTGCTCTCTTCATTGTAGTTCTTATTTCTTTTATTTGTTGGCAGGAATTAGCTGAACACACAGACGAGGTGAACGTGCAGCATGAAGTGCTTGATGGGATGTTCACTTTCTATGACTCGACAAAAGCTACACTTAATGTATATCAGGTATCAATATCGAGCATATTCTCGACTATTTTCTGTTTAGTGCTGGAAATTAATTTGGTTTGTGTGTCTTTTACGCTGTACTTTTAACGATATTATGTTTAACTTTTTACAGGTTGCTAGTGTAACATTTGACCTGCTATTGCTTCTAGTCTTGGTATCATATGTGATCGTGCTCTTCAGTTTTCTCATCATTACAACTAGGGTACGTAAATCACTCTATTACCAATTCTAGTACATCTCATCTTTGCGTCATTATTTTGAGATAATTAAGAAAAAGTTGGTTAATGTTGTATGTTTACTCTTGTAACCTCATGAACATGTGTCAAAACAAATACAAGAAACAAGATACTCATTTTGGGACAAAAATTCAAGAGAAACAATACACTCGTTTAGTGACTTTATTATATACTCCACTGTTTTTGTAAGCCGATCAGAAAGAGAACATAAATCTGAACATGCTAAATTCCAATGATAATTCTCGACAGGGCCTTGACGATCTAATCAGTTTCTTCCGGCGACCTCCCTCCCGGAAGGTGAAATCAACTTGATAAACCGAGCAAGACAGACTCTACATGTAAGCTTAGATTGGAACCAGCGGTAAGGTATGTAGGTAGTTAAATGGTTCCATTTGACGTGTTAATTAGTTAAAAGTAGTGTCGCGATGGATCATCATCGTAGTCTTGTTATTAGTGAAATTTTTCGCGGGAATTCTCAGGTTTCGAGCTTATTCTTTCTGAAATACTAGTAGACATAATCAATCATGTAGTTTAATTCTAGTTTGTATCTACATTCAGATTTTCCCAAGGTTTTGAGTTTGTTGCTGTATATGAAAATTTGCTTCAAATATTATAAGAAATATGTATAACTTATGAAATATAACAAATAATGATGAATTCCTTCTGGTGGGGTTCGAAGGAGAATGAGCGACGTTCTATTCATTGGAGTTCCTAGGACAAGTTATGTGTAAGAAAAGAAGCAGGTGGTCTTGGAGTCCGTAGATTGCGCGAGTTTAACTTAGCTCTTATAGGTAAGCGAGGTTGGAGGCTGCTTTCTAACCCGGATTGTTTATTTTCCCGGGTGCTGAGCTTTTGGATAGGTTATTTTCTCGTCATGAGAAGGCTCGGATTTATAATGTGATTGTTAGTCCGCGTCAATTTGAAGACTCTTGAATGTAGGGCTGTCCATTTTAGACCGGACCGAGTGGACCGGCCCGGACCCGGACCGGGCTCATCCGGTCAGGTCCTTCACCTTTCTTCTTTGGTCTGGTCCGGTCCGGTCAGACCCGGACATGGACCGGTGTCTAATGAAATATATGGAATTTAAATTATATTTAATATTTATAATATTAAGAAGAAAACCATCCAGGCCGGACCGGGCCATCCGGACCAAGACCGGTCTGGTCCTCTGGGTTTCCGGTCCGGACCGTGTTGAATCCGGTTTTATGGTCGGTTTGGGTTAGTGACCGTGAATTTTCCTCCGGGTCGGACCGGGGCCGGTCCGGGTTAAATGAACAACCCTACATGAATGTGGATTAGGAGGAGAGGGGCTTTTAGGTTATGTTTGGTACGCTGGAAAGGAAATGAATGGAATGCTCATTCCAGCATTTTTATTCTTTTCTTATGTTTGGTACAAGTAGGAATAGCTGGAAAGCTCATTCCCAGATGAAAGCCCATTCTGGCTTTTTCCTTCCAAACCATTCTCTATCTCAACCTAAGGAATAAGCATTCCCACTTATCCTAGAATAGAACTCTTGAAACTAAACTAATAAAATATTGTATATTTTTATTACATATTGTAATTTAATTTTTTTTATTATGTTATATGTTACATAATATATAACATGTATTTTTTATCAAATGATATAATTTTATATTAACAGTTTCCAAAGTTGAAATAATCAATAATTAATTTCATAACAACACCTTTGACCAAAATTAATTTATTATGTTATTGTTTAAAATAAATGAACATTACATTTAAATAAAGTAACGATTAAAATTTTAATCTGTTGACAAGTAAAATTTAAAATAATAATTATAAAAAAGTTAAAAAAAATCAAAGTAATGTTTTTTTTTGATGGAATCTCAGTCAAGACACAAAGAGAAACGAATTCGAACGGGCGTTCCGCGCCCACTAATTCATTGGGGGGTATGAGTGTTAATCGATGATGTGACATCACTTTATTAACTATGATTTAGGGATGAGATTCTTTTTTCTCATGTTAAAATAAAAAATCAAATTTCGAAAACAATACCAATACATAAGGAATAACTTTATACATGGTTAGTTTTAAATTTTTTTTAGTAATGATTGATAAGTATATTAGAAGTATTCAACAACAAGAAAAATAAATATACATTTTTATTGCGATACAAAAATAATCAAACCAAACAGTAGTATGCGTTTTCTGTCTGGAATGAAATTTATTCCGAAGTGTTACCAAACACTTTGCATGAAATGGTCATTCAGGGTAGAATGGCATTCTAGGTGGAATGCTCGTTCCATTCCGTTCCATTACAATGTACCAAACGTAGCCTAAATAGCTACAACGGCATGTTTCGAGGTCTATGGCCTTCCTTTGACACACCTTGTTTGACCAAGAACAAAAGTGAAAATCTATGTATATCTAACTACAAAATTGACTTATATTACATATAGGTCTACTGACTATTAGTCTACCGCATATAGTAAAAAAGTATCCAACTTAATTATGAGGTCGACCATTTCAATGGGTTCATGATCAACTCATATTATAAAACACCCTCTATACTTCGCTTTCTACAACTTACTCTCGTCATTATGGATTGAGGTTAAACTTTTCCCTGTAGAAGAAACTATTGTAAGAGATTTTGCAGGCTTTCAGATGTCTGGAAGGGAATTTACACATTACATGTACAGTCAAACATATTTTGAAGATAATGTGTGTAAAAAATTTCTTCACAAGAGCTATGTAGACAAAACAAAAAAGCACTTAGAGAGCTAGTTGGTCATCCAGTATGAGTTGAGATAATTGGGGTCAGATTGAAAACACCTAATTCGAATTTTATTTAAATAAAATGCTCATTGTATATTAGAAATAAGGTTTTATGGGTACAATGTACATGCTAGAGTGGTTGCAATTCTGTGTTGGGTTGAAACTCATTTTTTGTATCAATAATGTGTGAGTTTGTTTGACCGGTAAGACAACAAATTTCATAAAAATAAATCCAACTCAATTCAAAAGTTGATCAAATCGAATTGACTCCCGCAATGGCCGACTCTGGTACAAATTCTACAAATTTGCCTCACTCAACTGAAAAGTTAATCAAATTTATATTATGGAAGTTTTGAATAACCACAAATTC
>JAYMTK010003435.1:0-12299 GCA_036897405.1 Pelargonium myrrhifolium | reverse complement strand
CTTTTGGATACTACAGTGACCAAAGTGGTCCATTTTAAAGTTCAGTGACCAAATTGATCAAATTTTGATAGTACAATGAACAAATGAGGGGATAATTTTTTTTTTTTTTTTTTTCGGGGCAAGAAAGGCATTGAAAGGAAGGTGAGGTAGTTGGCACCGAACATGAAATTTGAAGTAAGGAATAGAATCATGCATGAACTTTTTGGATGCGAATCTTTCTCAAATACATAAACTTAAAACTAACATTGTAGACTTAATTTTATGGCAAAAAATATACTCTATATTATGATGTCCAATTGAAGCGATCCAAAAACTGAGGGAGCAAAATATATAGTTAAAAAACGGCTGATACAGAAACTTGCAGGCACAAGTGGGACTGCGGTTGTGGCTGATCTTAGGTTGCCTATTTCCAATAAAAGCTTAATTGCAACTTGCACATTATATGCAACTTGTGTTGTGTGTGTAAATTACACTACACTACGCTTAGGAGAAGCACGTGACTGAGCTTTGGTACTCACAACTTAACTACTCAAATTGTTTTTTATTTACGATTAATGTTAATTGATAACGTCACACCAAATTAATTTGTCCAACAACAACAATGAAATTATGGTTAATTTTGAATTTGTAATGTAACAAGAGACGTGCATGCATACTAATATGTTGTGGCTCAGCTGACATTATAAATTGAGATTGTTGAGAAAGATAACGGTTTGATCTTCACTAAGCACACTTTTTATAAGAGATGCTGAACATTAACTGTAACTAAGTATCGAGTAGAATTAAATCTGGTATTTACACCCAAAAAAAATAGAAGAAGAAAGAAGATGTGCATGTATTTTAATATTGGCATGCAAGTTGAAGTAGGAGGTTGAGTGGGTCCCAGGGCCAGGCAAGGGAAGGTATGGAATGGTAGATTGAGGAGAGATTGAAAATGGACAAGTTGGGCATAAAACAAAACTTACCTGGTTATGTTGGTTAAATTCATGATGTTCATAAATGATATTAATATACATGTGATATGTGAATCCTAAGGATTCAGGCTTATGCCACTGCCAGCCACTGCCACTCCATAAACTAAAATACATTACACAACTTGCTTCTTCTTCTTTTCTCTTCCTTTCTATCCTATTCTATCTTATCCGATACAATATACTCCCTCCGTTCCAAAATGAGGGTTAGTTAGTGTGGTATGTTTACTATTGTATCCTCATGATCATGTGTTGAGAGATCCTAACTAACTTTTTATAAGGGTATTAGTGACAATTCATGCATAACTAACTTACTAGAAAAAGAAACAAGACACTCATTTTGGGACAAAAATGCAAGAGAAACAGGACACTCATTTTGGGACGGAGGTAGTATATCAATATCGTGATGAGTAAAATGGACATCAATTGACCGGTATACTTTATATCCACTGCAATTTAACCAAGTCAATGAGGTGATAACACTTCATTAAATTTCAATTATGTTCACCCAAGTGAATTTGTGGGAGCGGAGCGACCCGTTCAGATCCATAATTTTAAACGATGTGTTATCACTTTATTAGTGCAACTGATTCCCATGTTACTCTATCTTGGTTCTCTCCTCTCTATGTTTGTATTTCTTTTTTCCATCTTTAGCAACTACTTCTAATTTTGTTCAGTTTGTAACTAACTTTTGCTGACATCTTGTTGATTTGAGAGTTAAAAGAACACTAGATGTGCAGTGTATTTACAAATGAGTTGTTATATGAGTTTTAATATGAACTCTCACACTTATATCTTCTGAGCTGGGATTTCACCCGAACACCTGAGTTGTTGGATCTAGGGTTGCACACCACAAACACCATTAAGCATAACATAGAGCGCGAAATTTGAATTTCACCTTAGGTGCGAGGATAAAAATCTCTACTATTGTAAACCATGAGTTTACAAAATGTAAATTCTAAAGAGTTTCAAAAGAATAAAAATGTATAAATAACACAAATAAATTTTTTAAATAGAAAAAAGATTCATACCTTATATTCTAGAGAGCTTTTAGAAAAAAGAAAAAAAATGTACAAAATTTAGAACAAATAGCCTCTTCATGCTAAAGTTTGAATGTATACTTTTATTTTTGTTCTTCTCCATATTGGGAATAAAAACAATGTGTTTCAACTAAGCAACTACTTGTTTGTATGCTCTGAGAAATTGGCCAATTATATTATCCAAACATAAAAATTGCTAAAATACAAAGAAAAAGAAGAAGAAGAAGAAGAAAGGGAGTGGATTGGGTGCAAGTCATTGCAATTGGGTTTTGGATCTTATCTCCAGAAAACATTGGCAGAGCTTCTGGGAACAAAAACATAAATCAAGATGGTTCTTTGAATTGAAAAATAAAAGCCACACATTATATAATTATTATATTGCTGCTCCTTGAACTTGAAGTTGAAGGCATGGTCAGATCTCAGCAATGGAATATCATTGGCTTCTACACTTTCCACACTCCTCAGCACAACCTTTGCTTTTTTATTTCTTTATTTATTTTCTTATATCCAGCAATGTTGCCTAGCTAGCTTGCTAAAACATGGGATTGTTCTTTTAATTATTCATTATAATTATATATAGTTGTGAAAATCAAATCTACAAAGCTGGAGTTTCATCATTCATGTTCTTGCTCTACTGGTTACCAATTTGAGGTTTAATTAACATTTTTTTTTATAAAAGAAAAATAAACTATTTACGACAACAAATTAATTAAACTTATTTTTATTTTTTAGTTGCCAATTGATCACCTGTTCTAAAATTATAATGTCAAATTAACTGCATTTCTTTTTCTTGAAGAAACAACTAATCATCTTCTACCATATTTGGACAATGAAAGGTGGTGGATAGAGATATGCAGATCTTTTAATATTTTTCCACAAAATTCACATTTTTAAAGTGTGGGCTGTCGTTGTGGTTGATGACAATACTGTTTAATTAAAATAAATAAATTATTGATGAATCATAGGCCATTATCAAATTACTGTTGAGAGATAGATCACATACAAATTAAAACTCAAAGTATTGTTAATGTAATTAATTGTAAACCACACTACAATTAATTACTGTATTTGGATGCTAGACATGGAGATAATATATTTAACACAATAGATTTTACAATAAATTTGAACGGAACATGTCCCCAATATCAAGCTTAATTTCCAATGACTTGTAACTCAAGCATTTACCAAGTTAAACCTCAATCCTAAGCAAGCATGGTATAAATTAAATAATTTAAATCAAATATTCAAATTATTATAATAAATAAAAAATCTGAAATTGGTATAACAATTCTGAAAATTTCTCTTCAATCCAATTACTGAGTTATGGCACACCAAGATATACGAGACCACATAGAAATTGGAAATCTATTTAATTATTAATCATTATCTCAATTAGTACTTCATGCCGAATTTTAATTAATACGTATCACTATCTAAACAAATAAATAAAAACCATATCTACCACGTTTTTGTATATTTTTTCTTCCTATCTTTTTTCCAGTCGTATACAGTCTTCTTCACCACATAAATTTACATCATTATCACGTGCTTCAATTATACCAAAAATATTATATATATAAATATAAACAAATACTTATTTTCCAAGTATAAAAACCAACCCTCCGTCTCAAGAATCAGTCGTGACTTCAATTTCTTCTCTCTCAAACAAAAAAAAAAAAAAAAAAAAAAAAAAACAGAGCAATTTTAAACACACTCTTCTCTTTCACAATTCACACTCTCATCTGAACTTCAATTCGAGACGGTCATGGAGATTGAATGGGTTCGAGGACCGGAGCTCGGTTGTGGAAGCTTCGCCACCGTCGATTTGGCCACACCCAGTTGCAGCAATTCCCAATTTCCGCCATTAATGGTCGTCAAATCATCAAACATCGCCAACTCTGCAACTCTCCGGAACGAGAAGCAGATTCTTGAAAAAATCGGAACAAACCCACATGTGATTCGGTGTTTCGGAGACGATCAGAGCTTCGAGCACGGCGAGAATCTCTACAATCTGTTCTTGGAGTACGCTTCCGGCGGAAGCTTGGCGGATCAGCTCAAGAACTCCGGCGGAAAGTTGTCGGAGAATGACGTCAGGCGCTACACAAAATCGATGCTTATGGGTCTCTCTCATGTTCACAGTCAAGGCTTCGTTCACTGCGACGTGAAGCTACAAAACGTTCTGGTATTCGACAATGGGGAAATCAAGATTGCGGATTTTGGATTGGCGAAGAAAACAGGGGAGGTGATAAAACAGAGCGATTCGAAATTTGAGCTCCGAGGGACGCCTCTGTACATGTCGCCGGAATCGGTTAACGACAACGTCTACGAGTCGCCGGCGGACATTTGGGCTCTGGGATGCGCGGTGGCGGAGATGGTTACCGGGATGCCGGCGTGGAGGTGCCGGCCGGATTCGAATATTTTCTCACTCATGATTCGAATTGGGGTCGGAAGCGAATTGCCGGAGATTCCGAACGAATTGTCGGAAGAAGGAAAAGATTTTCTCGGGAAAATTTTCGTGAAGGATTCGAGGAAGAGGTGGACCGCAGAGGAGCTTCTGGATCATCCATTTGTTTCGGGTCAGAGTACTGTTTCATTCAAGGTCGCCGACACGGTTTCGGGTTCTCCAAGAGGCCCATTTGATTTTCCTGATTGGGTTTCGATGAATTCGTCGGTGGCAACCGAGGCTCCTCGGTCGGATTTCGACGCGTGGTTCGAGAAGGAGGAAAATTTGAGCTCCGGTGAGTCTCCGGCGGAGCGGATCCGGAAGCTGGTGGGTACTGAACCGAGACCCGATTGGTCTGTTTCGGATAGTTGGGTCACCGTCAGGGAATCGGGGACAGTAGTGCAGAAATCTGGAAGATTTTTAGTGACCACATTTTAACGGTTCTGATTCGATTCATCAGATGATGAATATTTTTTTATTAAATTTGTGTAAATATATGGTTGAGCTGAGTGAGTCCTGATTGGTACCTCAGATGGCCAAAATGTACATAACGGAGCATTTTTTTTAATGATTATAATATTTGGCGAAGCCAAATTGCCCTGTATTTTCCGGTTCTCCAAACATCAAATTTTGCCATTTTCCGAGAAAATCTTATCTATTGGATTTGCTGTGTTTGTGACTTGATGGAAAGTCAGAAACTCTCATTCTTGCTAGAATCTTAGATATTTTCTTGGAAAGAAAATAACTCAAAGACTACAAGAAGAAATGAAAGAGCAAGTTTTTTTTCTTTTTCAAGTAATATTAATTTCAATAGAAACAAACTTTATTCAAGATTTGTACCAAGTTGACCATACAGATTGATACCAAGTTGACCATACGGATTGAGATTGTGTAAAAAATTTCGGGTTTGATTTTCATGTGACAAAGATTGTTAATTATGATTGAGTTTCAAATAAGAGTAGTTTCATATTATAAAAAGTTTATAGAAATAATTCTGTGACTAATTTTGAAGCATGAGTAGTTTTAAATTGTAAAACTACTAAAAAAATCACTCCATGGTTTTTTATTTAGTTTCACACCAATCATAGATTCTTGAATCATATGTTTGGTTATGTAATTTGGACGACTTTTAATTTCGTGTCACCTTAGGGTACACTATTAAATGATCATAGATTCTTGGAAACTTCCATATGGGTACAACGTACTTGTGTGTTAAATTTTCATTTTTGGCACTTTTGGTTGTTCTCTTTTGTGGGTTCATCCCAATTCAATTCACAACAAATTCCACTACCAACATGTCAAAGGGCATGCATGAATTGGTAGCTAAGCATGAATTGCCAAACAAATTAAAAGAGAATTGTGCATATTTTTGGTGATGCATGATTGGTTTGAATTAGGAACAACAAACCTTCCCAAAAATATATAAACAAAAACAGTAGGGTCTCCAAAAGTTGTCAGCATCTTCTTTGTAGATGCTATGTGCTTTCTAAATTGGCCCTACCCATCTTATTCTACAACCACATTACATTCAATAAATCTGTTCAATTGTATGCAATAAAAGCATGAATCTAGGGCACATATGGCATTTCATTGCTTATAACTTGAAAGGTGATCATACCTGATTTGTTGTATTTCAGAAATATCCATACTAACAACAAATAACATGAACCGTACATTTGCAGGACTAAATTGTCTAATTATATAACTACACGTCTCTAAGGTGATATTCTAATTCTTTTGTTAATTCGTTCAAACGACTTTATGTTAGCTTTGTGATATATCCCCGAGGAGGAACATCCACATCGGGGAAACCAAATTTCAAGAGAGTGGCCCGTGCTCCAAAGTGTTTAAAGAATGAGTCCATCAATAGAGTTTAAGAGTGTTGCATAACAGTAAATGGAAAATATCAACCGTAAATACCAAAAAATATTTTACTATAAATCACTTAACATAAACAATGAAAATGTGCTATCTGAATACGATATTGTACACTTGAATGTTGAGTAACGATAGATGGACTGACTTAAGCATCAAAGGAGTTTCAGTCCGAAAATATCTTATTTCATAAAATTAGATAGTTGAGAAGAAACGACACTCGCATTAGGTCATCAAGAGAATTTTCATGGAGTATTGCTTGGCATAAAGTTTTTGCAGATTTTGTAAGACAATTCCATATGTGTGGGTGCAATGCACATGTGCTAAATGCCTAAATAATTTTTAACTTCTTGTAGTTGTTGTTATTGATTTAGCTTCCTCTCTCTTTGGGTTCATGTTCATGCAAATCAATTCACACCAAACTTCACTACCTACTTGTCAAAGGGGATGCATATATATGTGCATTGCTATTGCTAAACATGATTGATGAACAAACCAAAAAAGAGATTCAAATTCACCATTTTGTGTACGAATTGATGCAAATATGTCATGATATAAGATTGGTTTGAACAAGGGACCCCGAACCTTCCTAAAATATATAAACAAAAAGAGTAGGCTTGTCCAAAGCATCATCTCTGTACATGCTCTGTGCTTCCTGAAATGGCCCTACCCATCTTATACTACTACCACATAATATTACATTCAAGCACACTATCTAATAGACATTTCTATGCAACTATATTATATTTCATTGCGTATATGTTGAAAGAAAAACATATCCCACTTGTCTGTATTTTGATACATCTCTACAACAGAGATTAACAGGAATTATATGCTTGTTCCACTAAATCATTGTATCACATGTACTAAATAGGTGTCCGCTAACTTAACTAATACATGTCTCCATGGAAATTCTCTATTGATTCCTGAATAATATTGTTGAGTTGAATTCTATTCAATGAGTTCTAGAACGACTTCATGTCAAGTGAAATTCGATCTCCATTTTGCGCAAAATAAATGAATGATAAAACATATATGTTCTTATTTTATGAAAGTCAATTGAATTGATTATTAGGTTTTTTTTAATTAAGTTTGACAATCTTTCTCATATAAAGTCCTCTCAATTTCATCAAGAGCAGGGAACTTGCATGATGACATGTCGTCATGTGATGGTATGTAGACATAATGGGTCTTGTTGCGGGGTCCATTCACAATTTTGGGAAATAGTTATCTAGATGAGTCCTCCATCCCCTGTAAAGCCTCATATGCGGAGCTGATTCTCAAGGAGTGACTGCAACTACGAGTAGCATCATCGAGTTTCAGGTGGTTTAACCTCCCCATTCCCTTCATGCAACAAGAGTTGAGCGGAGCTACCAAAAACTCTAATTGCTTTAGGTAACGACCAAGTGCACAGAAGTGTGAAAATGTAAGATGTTGGTGTGAAGTCTGAAAGAATACTTGGTAGTTTGAAGGAAAGTACCCTTATAAATACAACTGAATGTCATATAAAAATACTATTGACAATTGTGGGAACATGGGTCAAGGAAGCTCGATGGGCGATGCAGTCAGGACTATGATAATTACCGCGGCCCACTAATATTCTCACACTGATCCAATCCAAATTCACAAATTGGAAATGAACCCAACCCAAATTTAATGGGTCTCTCTAGGCCCACAAAAAAATATTTATTTTTTCGCTCAAAAAAAAAATTAATAATAATAACTAATTGATAATAAAATATATATATTTGGGTTAAAGTTAACATTGACCCTCCAACTATGCATACATATCATGAATAACCCTCCTACTATTTATAGAATCACCAGTGGTACTCTAACTTCTCATTCACTTTACTGATGCCCAAAAATTCTATTTGTTAAGAAAAAAATAACGGAAAAGATAAATTCCGTTAGTCACATGTTAATATTTAGTAAATCATTTTCATCTTTAGCTTTAATAAACTTGATGCTTAGTTTAACAATTTTTCTTTATCATATTGCGACAAATTTTGTATTTTATTCCTATCAAAATGTTGTTTTGAACCTTAAATTGAGGTGAGTTTTTTTGGTATGATTAGAGTTGACAATTTGGATTCGAATCTGTGGGTATTCGAAATATAATCTGATGAAAATTCAGTCCAGTCAATTTTGGATTGGATTGAACAATACGCTATTTTTACACTAAAAGTATTTATTGTATGATTAAAAAAAAATCTGATCTAATCCTCTTTCGAATCGAATTCAAATTACTCTTTTCAATCCACAATTCAAAAAAAAAAAATCTGATACAAATTGCCACATCTAGTTATAATTAGCGGAGACCATCTAACGAAGATGCAAAAGTGAAGTCTATAACTTATCCTCAGCTGTAAGTTTTTTAAACTTAGTGTTATTACACAGTGATTTTTGACTTTACTCAATCTCATATATACAGGCTCTAGTTTTGATAAATCGAGAGATAAAGTGTTAATTTATTCACTAATTACATAAGATTTGGAGTTAATTGGAAAACATAAGATCCAATAATTTTATTTCTAATTACACTCTAGTTCATCCTTAATTTTCATGATTTTCTTAAGTTGCAAATGTTTTTTTATAGCAAATATGAATGTTTAAGAAATAAAATGAAGGAGGGTTATTCATGATATGAGTGTTTTTGAGCATGAGTAATAAAAAATGTGTAGTTAGAGTACCAATGATGATTTTAAAAATATTAGGAGGGTCATTCATGATATGGGTGTATAGTTGAAGGGTCAATGATTATTTTAACCCTATATATTTTTTTGACAATAATTTAGAAATTCTCATCAAAATAGCTGCTAAACAGAATACAAAACCAACTAAAAACCTAACTACTCCTATACTCTAGATCTGGTTTATGACCAACGCCATGTGTTATCAGTGGTGAAACTCCAGTTCTTTAAGAGGTTTTTAAGCCTTATCCAGAGCGATTACTCCATCCTCCTAACAAAGTGGAAATGACCTAACCCTGTCGTTCCGATATTGTCGGTATTTCCGACCCACGCCACCTCTAAATGTAGATCATGACATGCTCTCAACCTCTCTACTAGCAATCAGGGCTCAGGATATCGGGATGCCAATCCATACCCACCCCAATCCCTATGTTCCGGCCACCTCCGAATCGATCCCAGAGTAATCCCTAGGATTTTGTCATTAGCCTCATCCTTTGTCACTCCAGTCATCGGGTCCTCGTGATCTTCCTTAACCTCCCGACCTCGCCCTTTTGAAAATCGGGATAGTATGTCACCCCCTCGCTTCCTCTTCCCCAACCTCCTTATGACCCTCTGGCACCCTTGCCGCCCCACCGTCTCCGGTGTTGGCGAGACCCAGTTTTCATCCCGGAACCACTTACTTGCATATCCGACCTTTCCCCTTCTGTCCGGTGCCCGAAGATACACCCCATATGGGTACTCTTCTTCCTTCATCATTTTGTCGTATCGAACTTTACATGATTTCTCATCATACCCAATTATACCACACACAAAGCATAAATGGGGTAGTCTCTCATACTTAAAGTAGATCCACCCCCATTATCCACCCAACGGACAAACTTTCATCTGATGTCACACTAGCTTACGGATATCCCAAGCTACCCAGACCCTTGAGTAAACATTATCATGGGTTACAAATTTTTCCACTTCATTTGCAATGTTCATAAGTACCTGATCCGTCGTCATGTTGTCTAGCAACGCATACACTTGCACTCACATATCCATAGTCACCATAGCCACCCCCTCGGTCACTTCTCCCGTCTCTAGCAGCTTACACACCAGAGGTTGATAATTATAGAACCAAGGGCCACCATCAATGACCTTGTTCACGTCCCACTCGTGATAGAATTCAAAAACAAAGCGCTGGTCCCCCACCTCCTAGAAGGTCCTCAGTGATCTCGAAGGCATTTGCCTTCGACTGGCTTCCACAGTGAAGCCATTTTTGCACCCATTTGCTTAAAATTGATCAGAGAGTTAGATACGAACTAACCCACTAACAGCCAAACCACTTGTTTTTTGACCGGAGTAGTCATCGGCGCCGGACTCATGTCCAGTACTCCTCTCCTCCTCCAATCTCAGCAATTCGAAGTCCATGAGAATTGTGTCCGCCCTTGTTTCCGATCTTGGCGTGTCGCCGACTTGATTCTGCCCCCCACTCGGGTCACCGTGCTCCACCATCTGATGATTCCCGTACTCTAAAACACTGCTTCGTGCCCAGCCGTTCACCTACCGATGATCTCACCCAACTGCACCACCACACCCTAAAAACTTCTAAACCCTTTTACCCCTTTTACTGTGCGTTATGATGCAACTATGCCCACACAACAAGAATAAAATTTAAATCAGATCACAAACTTTCGTATTTTAATTCAAATAATTAATCTGAACTTTGTCCACCGAATTGTAGATTTGTCATATATCATGAGATCTTATTCTCTCGTTAAGTTTCACAAAATCATGTTACTTAATAAATGTGTTGCAGAGAAAAATATTGTTCTATCGTTCAATTTTTTCATTAACAGTATAGAATTAGTCTCAGCCAAAATACAGTAAAACAAAAATTAAATGTAAGCGTCCAAACAAACCAAAGTTTTTGCTTTTGTTTCTTCGGACAAAGAAGCGACATCCAAATCTGACACTGCTTTAATTAGCATAATAATTCACTAAACAATTCATCGAAAATATATGCATGCAATTCTTTATTCAAAGAAAAGGACAAAAAAATTAAATTCACAGAGCGATCATAATATTCTTAACCAAGTTTTGCTTATAGTAATTCCTGGAATCTCTAGTCAACTCCTGCCCCAAAATCTGCCTTGTTGGCTCTTAATTACCAGCTAAAAACTATACTACATATATTAATTCACTGGTAAGAGCACTTGTTCTTGAGTGAAACAGCCACATTCATCTTTTTAGGGTCCATCACTACCAAGCACTCAATCTTCTTGTAGAACTTGGGCTTCACCAATCTTCCCAATACATATGCTCTTGACCTCACCATGAAATTGAGTGTCAATGGCACTGCCTCTACTGGCACTCCATTCATGCTGCTCAAGCTTGCTCCTCCTCCATATATTGGGATCTTGCTTCCCTTCACTGCCACTGTCATTGATCTCTTGCTTTTCCTTGATTGATAAAATTTCTCTATCTGCATATTAAAACCAGGCTCTTAAATTTGATAGGTGAGGACTTTTACACGTCATAAGCTAGGCTCAAACCAAAATAACTCTAATAGCCTTGTTACTGAAATGTAAGGTGTTTTATGACACCCTCAAAATTGTATAGTTAAATTCTTACGTATTTTTTAAATCTATATCTATTATCTCTCAATGAGTTTTCTTCGGTCGTTTCTCTAAGTTTTAGCCACAATGGGCTCCTATCTGTCTTCGGTCAACCTACAAACTATAATAGGACAAAGAATGAGTTGAAATTGGTTAACTCACAAAGGTATATCATATTTGTACATATATAAAGAAACTGGTGAAATATAATAACTTAGAAGCTTTAATTGAGTTGATACTCTACCACAAGTAACTATAATGGCTAATGGTTCTAGTATGTGACATTGCATTAAAGAATCCCAACAAGGTGACTATGATGATCATAGATTCATAGGATAGTTGTGGAGTTGTAATGAGAATTAAATGTATGTGCTGAGATGGTTGTTGGTTTGGAGTAGATCTTACATTTCCGCTGCCAATTCTGAGCTGAGAGAAAGAGAGATCCAGAGGCGTCGAGGTCACATGAAGCCCGAAAAATGTGCCGCTATTGCGAAAAGTGAGCTTCACTGTAGAGTTCATCGACACCAGCTCCGTCGCCACTCCCGACGCATCGGCTCCAGCTTGAATCACGAACTTATCGAACAAAATACTCTGTACCCAATTCACAAAACACCCAAATATCACCACCCATTTCACCAAAATACGAACTTGACAAACAAACAAAGAGATTGAATATA
>JAYMTK010003434.1:0-12300 GCA_036897405.1 Pelargonium myrrhifolium | reverse complement strand
ATCACTATTTCCTCATAACATGATTTTGGTATGAGTGACATCATCATGATGTAATCATGATGTTAATGTGTCACACATGATATCATTCATCATCAATCATTGGTGAACAAAGGTTCACGTTTGAGTTCTTTCATGAATGAGATGTGGACAAAGTGCTACAAGGGGGTTCGTGGGCATAAAACTATAATACTTTGTTGTGTCGGTTGTTAAAGCCGGGAGAGTTGGTGGCCCGAGTGGAGTTGAATGAGATTAAGTTGTGGGTCCATATCCATTCCCTCCCAGATGGACTTGGGACTTGGAGGGCGTGAGAGAGCATAGGTAACCATATTGAGAAATTTCTGGAGTGGGATGGGAAGTGTAAGGTGGATTATTGTCGTATTAGGTTGAAGGTGGATGTGAGAAAGATGATCAAAAGAAAAATGAAAGAGGGTTGTGGGTAGGGAAGGGTATTGAATGGACTTTAGGTATGAGCAGATACCTCATTTTTGCTATGTTTGGGGAATAACGGGCCATGATGAGCCAAACTGTAAGGTGTTGTATGCACATGGGGACATTGGGAATGAGAGGGCATATGGCTCGTACCTAAGGACACCGACGGGTAAGCAAGCTGCATTAAAAGGCATTAGGTGGATTCAAACTGAATATTGGCAATCACCGTTGAAGAAAGATGAGGGAGCTGAGAAGATGGCGGTTGATCCGAAGGTAGTGGAGGCGCGGGAGGAGATGGGATGGAACATTATCCCGGTGAATAGGAATATGGTGAAGCCGACAGTGGGGGATGCGTCAGGGACGGAGTCGTATGTACATGAAAAGAAAAAAAATTGAGTTGAAGCGGTTAAGGAGGGGCTCGACAAGTTTTCGGGATAATTTGTAGGGGACAGTGGGGGAGGCGGGATGTCTGCTTTATTTTCCTGTTTTGTATGTTTTAGTTGTGTGTTGGACTTGTTTTATATTTGGTTGTTTTGTTTTTGCTAGACTGGTTATGTTTTAGTGCTTGTGTTGCTAGTTTTTTTTTTTATTCGAGTTCTAATATTAGGGTTGGGAAGTGATATGTGGAGAAGAAAATGTCTCATGTCCTATGGATGACCCGAGTTGCTTGGGCAAGTCTAGTGTTGAATTTGTACTCTTGTATCTGTAGACAACGCATTTAAATAGTTAACACACTTTTTTTGGGTAAAAAAAAAACACACAACACACCTTATCATTGTTGATTGCGAGATTCATTTCACTATATGAAATTGAAAGCAGGAAATTTTGAATGGAAGCACGAGCAGGGTAGGAACTTCTCTAAGGATAATTTCACTACCAAATAAGTAAAAAACAGCTCATAAAATATCTAAATTTGTATGAGAACTGGTTGGTGCAAATAAATTCTCATAGTTTCCCATTATTAAGGTTACATATATCCTACCTCTTAGGCTTACTCGAATTAAAATGTTGATTCTCATACTTTGATCTTAGATTTTTCGAACCCTGTACTTGTATTTTTTTTAATTAACTCCAATTGACCTGCTATAGTAGGTAAACCTCATCCACGTCGGTTTTTTCCACGCCAGCCGTCCACATGGTCCAAAAATTTATTTAATATTAATTTTTAACTTGTTTTTACTCATTAAACTCCTCGGAATATTCAGATTACACTGGATCTTTGCCGGAAACTAAAAAAATTGCTTAAAATTTGAAATTAAACACAAACTTTCAAAACTATTGTCCATGCTGCTAATTAAGCTCTGCTAGCTACAAAATCATTCCAATTCCATACATCAACCACGAGAACCTCACAACCTTGTCGAGCACCGGCATAGGCGAAGCAATGTAGGAGAATTCCGGCGGAGTGGAGATCGTGACCAAGCTCAAGTTGCTCTAAAAATCCCCAAGAATCCGATCAAGAACATAGTGCAACCCTATAGCAAACGCCACGAACCAGTTGGAGTTCAGAAGCTGGACGATCCAAAACAACTCGACGGACTCCGCTCCGTCGAAGTACCAATACTCCAGTGGCCGAATAAACTCCCTCCCCATCCTCATATCCGATTTCAAAAAACGGAGCGAGAACGCCGTGAACAAATATAGGTCATTCATTCGATGAACAAATTATTGGGGTGCGAGATCGAGACGTTGTTGATCTTGACTGACCTAGATCCAGTTTTGGTAAGCACATTGTTCTTGCCGACGAGGAGGGTCGGGAGGCAGAGACCAAGGGGCTTCTTGCGGAGGTATTCGATGGAGACCACAATGTTGTGAGTTTTGAATAGAAACGACGTTGTTTTTTTGGTTCCACTTTGGTTCCCCATGTTGGATAGGTGACGTGGAAATAATCTTACATGGACAAGATTAACCGGTTATAGCAGGTAAATAGGGTTTAATTAAAATTAATACAAGCGTAGGGTTTGAAAAGACTAAAATTAAAGTGTTAGGGCCAACATTTTATTTCTGATAAGTTCAAGAGGTCTGAATATATTTAACCATATTATTATGTTATAATAAAAAGTCGCAAGTCCTTTGTCCACAAATTTATTACATTCGTTGAATGAGTATCGTTTGTTGAATACTATATATAGAATGAGAGTTATGCGATGAGTAAATATAATGCATGGTGGGCAACTAGTATTCAATTCCACCATCATCAGAATGTATATATGCAGTACTGAATTCAATTCCTTCACTCTCGATCTCTACTTCTGAAACAAACAGCTAATAATTAAATTAATTAAGCTGCAATGCAAACTGGTTGATTTCTAACAATTAAGTTGATATATATTAAGTTATCTATATTGTCTTCCTACTACATGGACGCATAGCACCCGTGGCCTAATGGATAAGGCGTCTGACTTCTAATCAGGCGATTGTGGGTTCGAGTCCCACCGGGTGTGTGACTGACTCATTTTTGTGTTTTTTATATTTATTTATTTATTAAACATGTGTTTAAGTCCATAAGAATGGTTTCCAGGCCCATTGCATATAAACTATAAGCCCACAAGTTCTCTTCTTTCATATTTAAAAGCTTGAGGTTATTTCTTCTGCACCTAAAACAATCGTTTTAGGATATCTAGTTTTCACTCAGGAGACCCGGATTTGATTCCCGACAATAGAACAAATTGATGAGACTATTTTTTTCTAAGTCTCAGTCAAGATGGATACTACATCATCTCGTGGTCTTCTTGTCCAGCTGTCAAGGGGTGCAGGCTAGTGGGTCTGACCTTAGCCTTCAAATGGAACCTCTCAATATTTGGTGGAGCAGAGCCTGGGTCCGGTTAATAATATCTAGGGGCCTGCGAACAAAAAACACCGTTAAGCGAGAATCCCAGATGTGGGTCTGGGATTTCGCCTTTGGCGTAAGAATAAGATTTTTTTTTCCACAAAAAGGGTTGTAAAGTTACTAACTTAGTGTTTCGTGATTAAATCAGTTTATGACCGAAATAATCAACGAAGAACACGCGAAGAACAGTTGAAAGAGCTTTCGTGCCCTTTGTCTATAGTGTTCAAATGTGAATTTAACCGACCTTACTCCCCATTTGGTGAGGAAGGCTGACTTCATGCCCCTTTCGTTGACCTTTTGACTAATCGCCTATCCTCGTTGGGGCTCTCTATTGGCTGATTTTATTTTCGGAATTTTGTGCATTATCAATGTGAATAATTTCTTTAATTGAATTAAAATGAAAATGAATTTATGTTATCATTTCCATTAAAATTTTAATGAAAATCTTAATCTAAAAATAATTGATGGAATGAATATAATAGTAGGACTATTAGGGGTGAAAGAAAAGGTGCCGCCATTTATATTGGTAATTATAGTAGTTGAGAAAACAATATTTGAATGGGCTGACTGACTAATGAGAAGACAATATGCATAGTTAGTTTAAGTTTGTGTCAAATTGGATTAGATGGTTTACTTTTGTGTATGTGGTGTAGTCAACGGACAATTCAATTCATTACTACGTAAGTCGTTACGAAACAAACAATACAAATTTCTTTCAATTTCCATCTTCTTTCCTAACTGTATTAATCAGTCAATAACAACGAATATTACCTAATTCCTAATTCTATTTGTATTTCTCCTCTCCTCTCAGTGCAATGACGCAAATGATGATGTCACTGCAATTTTTGTACTATCTTTTTGGTTTTGGCCTCCACTACCACTACCACTACCATACTATCTCTGTTCCTTTCATTCATTATTTAATTTAGCACCAAAATCTATCTATCTATCTATCATTTCTCATATCAATCATGTGAAATTTTCACGGCTCTCCGCTCTCTCAAACACCACAAATAGGCCAATGATTGGAGGATCAAATCTACCATGCGGGCCCATATTCATATTCTTATCATTCAAGTTCATTGTCTTCACTTATAAGTTCTAACAAATACATGGACATCATAATATTAAACTGCATCGATTTTGAAAAATTTAACGCTTGTCTATTTCTAAGTGTTCACTCAACTTTTTGGTTTTTATTACAAGAATTTGAGTCCCCGGTTGTATGTGGAGTCCTCGTCGTGGGAGGTGTTGGTGTTGGTTCCCTTTGATTCAGGTTCAGATGATTTCTAATATTTGAAATGGCGCGTCAGAGTGTACGCTCTTCAATATGGCGGTCTACCGTTTTCTCCTAGGTGATAGTGCGCAAACAGAGTGAGAGTTGGATTGCGATTCGGGTTACCATATATGAAGTGATAGTTGGGGGAATTATGCAAAAAAAAAATTAAAAAAGTGTGAAAAACACTTTGAACATCGTAAAAGAAAATGAAGAATACTATGAAAATCTTCGAAGGTCGGGAAGAACACCATGATGACTTGGAGTATTCGAAGATCATTTGTAAATATGAAGAACACGTACTCGTATTTAACTTGTACCTTCAATCGAGAAACATCTTGTAGATCTGGAGAGATCTTCGATGATAGTGACAAACACCTTGAAGATGTTCAATGAACACGAGGAACGTTTTGAAGATGTTCAACGAACACGAGAACGTCTTGAAAATATGAAGAACACGTACTTGTGTTTTTTCCTTTAGACTTCAAAAGTCTCGATGATTTTCTAAGAACATAATGAAAATCAGAAGAATACGCCCACATATTACTCCCGAGCTTTCAAAATGTTTCTTGCAATGGAACTAATTGATGAATATTTCTTTTTCGTTCGGTTAGAAACTTGTTGTTGATGTCATACAATGGCTTCCGTAAATTTAGATGTGTGATTCACTTAGTTTGTACTCAAAATTTAGTTTCTCTTTGTTCGTACTTAAACCATCTCCTACAAAAAAGAACATGTGTTAAGTGAATATCACTTCATCACACTAGAATTCACCTACGGTAGGTGTGAGAGTAAGTGAATCATGCTTAACAAGTTGTAATTCACTTGTGTGTAAGAACATGTTTTGTACCCCATCCCCTATGAGGTATTAATAGAAGTAGCTCATTTCATATGATTGGTAGATAGCCTTTAGGAAGCATTTATATTGAATTTGCACATGTGTGATTCATATGAGTTTTTGGATTGGGTCGTGGATTGTTTGGTTGACTGGACCATGTAAACCGTGGGTCGGGCTTGATGTCTCATGTGTCAATCTAGGGAAAACTATACTAAAACTTGGCCAACCGGATGAAGAAGGCTTCCGTTGGGTTGCACATGGTTGTGTGGCAGGCCACGACCGTGTGGAACATCTAATCAGTCCATATTTGATTTTTTTTTTTAAGCCATTTTAGGTGATTTTCTTGTTTCAAATCATTTGTACGATCAATGTAATGAAATTTTGAGAGTTCAATATTTTATGTATCATCAACACATTTATGATAATGTTAGAGAACAAACTCAACTAAAAGGTCTATATCATAGTTGAAGTCCTCGTTTATACTATTAATATTATATGTTAACATGCCCCCTCACATTCAAGCGCACTTGTGGATTTGCAAGTAAATTGATAAGAAATAGACAAAGAGTCCAACTTGTTTATATTTTAACTTTACAGGTGGACAAATAGAAGAAAATAGAGAGGACAACTCATTCCTGGTATATTTTTTTATGGGTAAACCAAGGAAAGATAGTTAATAGAAGCTCAAAGAAATGAGATAAAAAGCAAATAGTAGAAGAGGCGTGTAGAAATCTTAAATAAATTAGAGAAGAAGCCCAAAAAGAGATAATAGATAGATTTGAGAAAGGAAAATTTACATGTTACTACCATGTTAGATACACATATGACACGTTAGTACCCCTAAACTTTAATTTTTTTCGTTGCACAGTACTACCCCAAACTATAATAAAAAATAAAAAAATCATTCCGTCAGTTAACTTTGACAGAACTTGACTCTTTCTCATCATGTGTCATGCACATGACTTCAATATTTTTTGAAAATGTCTTTTTTAACCTTCTTCTTCATTGGTCTAGAACCAACTTGCAAAAAACTTCAAAATTTCGACAGAAACTTCAAATTTCAAATGAACCAAAATTTTATTCTCCCATTTTTGTTTTGGGCACATAAAAAGAATTCAAATAACACCAATTAAAAGATCCAAATTTCTGTTTTCAAAGGAAACTTTGGCTCTGAACGAGATGGAGTTTTGCATTGTAACATGCCAGAGACGGCGTTGTTATTGTTGAGCTTCCCGAGCTTTTCCCTCGATTCGTTGATAGCTCCGTCCATATCAGATGTCTTTGGCCCCGTCCGCGGCCATTGAAGTCCAAATCTGGCGAAAATCGATCCAGATCTGGACATATTGAGTCAACAATGGTGTCGATGTTACATTTGACGACGACGATGACGGAGGATCATCGCTTACGAATCGTTCATCATGTCGGCAAGCCATCTCGACCACTCTGTCGTTGATTTCAGCATCAACCAGGGCCTTCAGTGGTCGGCGTTGCTCCAGGTCGTCGCTCTCTGCCCCGACCGCCCGTCGGCGTTTTGACTCACCAGAGCTCTGTTGGACCGCCTCGGTGCAGAATCTGCATATCTTGTCAGAGAATACAAGCCTTGCGTATATTTTCCTTCTTTTTTTCCCTTTTTTAATTTTTTTAAATAAATAATAATATTATTATTTAAATTCAAAAAATTAAAAATAAAGGGTATTTAAGTCTTTTTTAATTTTTAACCGATGGTGCAACTAATATAATGGAAGAAACCAAATTCAATTTAGTAACATGCAAATGGTCTGTCTAAGAAGATAGTAACGTGTAATTATCTCTTTGAGAAATTATACATTTTGAGGGTTTTAGGATTTGAACTTGTGTCACATAGGCTCAAATACCATGTTAATTAGGAAACCATCTCAACTAAATAAAAGCTCAAGCTTATGTAGTTGAAGTTAGAACTGGCAAATTTAAGGTCATGTCGGGCTTGGTTCAGGTTTTTGAGCCCTAACCCGACTGCAAAGAGGTTTGGGGTTGATCATGTTTTATTGGGTCGGGTTTTAGGTTGTAGGCGTAAAATATACAATTTTGCGGGATTACCTGATGGACTGGACAAACTTATTGAGGAAATGGTGTCTTGGTAATATTGAAGTTATAAAAAGTGAATTGTGTGAAATATGACTCAATGGTACGTAGTGCATAGGGTCCAAAGATAAAAGAAAGATAAGCTGATTCCAGTTGGAGTGAAGATGCAGCCGCTGGTTCAACTTCAATTCAAACAACTGCCAAAAATAACATAAAAATCTGAATCTTATTGTTAAATATATAATTAATTATGTATTAGTTATTGTTTCCTATTTTGTGTAGGGTTAGTTTTCCTATTTTATATGGGACTAGAATTGTCTTGTATATAAATATGGATCTTCTCATTGTAATTGTTAAGCTTTCATAATATACATTAAAGAGATTCTCTTCTTCCCTCTCTAATTCAAACAACTGCCAAAAATAACATAAAAATCTGAATCTTATGAGGAATGAGTTGGAGTCATCCATCCACCTCTAGGTAGCTAGGAGTGAGTGAGTGAGGTTCCAAATCCAAGTTGGGCTGAAAATGACTCCTCATTGTATTAATTAATTAAGGCGTTGGTTCAATGAACTTAATTTATCTTTAAGACTTAATTAATTGGTAGGCTCTTAGTTAAAGACTGGCTCTATTACTATAATTGATAACGATATATATTGGTACGTATAACAAAAGAAAGAGACAAATGAAAGGTGAAGGTCAAAATCAGAGACGGTAGCTATATAGATACATAGGTAGGCAAGTTGGCAAGCTGAGAAGTGGGCCTCCATTCCATTCAAGTTTCAAGGGCTGAACATAGTATAGTATTTGCATGAAATTGACTGACTGCATGTTACACCGCATGCACTTACTTGACTTCCTATTTTAATATATCATCATTTTGTTGTTGCCTAAATATGCATGGAAATTGGTGAAGCTGCCTCTTGTATCGTCTCGTCTCGCCGGTCCATCTTGATTACCAAAAGCTATTATTAGTATTTAATTCTCATTGACCTTATATGATATACTATACGCGGTCTTCACCTACATATATATATATATATATATATATGTAATCCCTCACGTGGGCAACGCAACTCAACTCAGCTCCTCTGCCCCACAAATTATCCTCTCTTTCCCCTTTCCTTCCCTTCTATGTATTTTTCAAACATTTACATATATAAATCTTGGTCATGCCATCACCTTAAAGTGACGTACGTGATCTCATAAATTAACACACATATTTGTCCAATAAATTTGTGACTGTAGAACGTTCAGTCGAATTCATTTTTTGTGTATATTAGTCTCAACCACTACTAGTTTAGTAGAAACTCTATGTTGTGAAAATTTCAGTATCCAAAAGTTGATTAAGTAAAATGAGGCAAATGGAGATATATAAAACAAACTTTTGATGCAATAGATATTTGAATGATTGTATGATAAAATTAGTTGCATTTTTTGGACCTCAACATTATCAATGTGGTCAACCTAATTAATATTCTCTAGTTAGCTCAAACTCATAAAGTTTGTATAAAATCATGTCATTAAACTAATCATAAACAACATTAATTTGGAATGGAGTAAAGATATGAAAATTTAAAACAAAAGAAGAGAAGAGGCAAATGTATTTTGTCTCTTTCATCCTTTTGCCCAAAATAGAAGTAATTTCCTCCTTCACAAAAGCTAGGAGCTGGAAATGATTTTCCTAAACTCAAAACTCTGTTTTGCCCAAAGTGAGTCTCATCATTGTTTCCGGACAAATCCTTAGTATTGGATTTATGAATTGGGTTAGAATCTTTGATGGTTTTTCAACATAAGAATTTTGCTTACCATAATGAACCATGTTTCATATGAACGCAACACAATGATAATTAATTAACTCATTTGTTAAGATCACGTTCGGATAGTGTATTTATCACATGATTGGGTTATATGAAATATTTTAATATCACATGCTTTCGTACATGTAATTGATGCGACTTAATTAATCTTAATTAATGGCTAGATGTATATTTATCTTTAGACAACCAAATCATTTATAGGATTAAATTATAAAATATTGTAATTAAATGTGTATCATGCAATCTTCAAATTTGTGAGAAAAATGACAAGATATATATTTGTTGGTTGGTTTACATGTGTGAACAAGAAAAATGACACTTGATGTTGCTTGCGCCTAGTCTCTACAAGTTTAGGCATAATAATGTGTCATTGGATATATAGTTCATATATATGTGTCTTTGACATGTGAACAAATTAAACGATCATGTGAATGTTGTCTAATGAAGTCAAAACTCACAATCTCACCTCAAAAGATGGTGAAGAAGTTGGTCAAAGCTGTAGGATATATAGTTATAGTATCACCATGCATGTATCTGTTCACACTTCACAATTATATGATGATGGAGTAAGCATATATAGAAAGTTGCAGGGCAAGCAGCTATTGGGTTAGAGTCTTAGAGATAAAGACAAATAAAATATCTCCAAACATATTATAGATAGACAAATATTGACTCATAACTTGAACTGACTTTAGGATGGAAGATGAATATTGCAACCACCTAATTACGTGACCATCTCACCTTTCCTAGGTGTATGTTTGTAGGCACTCATTTCCATTTTCCACCACCAAATATATAACCGTCACTCTTAGAAATTAAAGGCATCGATGAGCAATGAGCGAGGGGTGATTAGCAGTCGGTTCGGTCATTTATTTTAATTTTAAAATTAATTCACTACTAACAGTTTACTGAATATTAAAATTATCATACAAAACATATAAAAGTCAAATTAAACCAAACCATAAACATTAGATCATAAACATTTGAAACTGATATTATCACACAAAAATGAATTAAAATACTTATTTGAGCAAGACATTTGAGTTCAGATTGTTATTTTAATTTTTGACTTGTCGACTATTATTGTGTTTGCAATTTGGAGGTTTTAAGCTTTAAAAATTTGGTCGACGCTTTGTTTATTTTTAAACCTCTAAGACAAAGGAGGGTTTGACACATACCCAAATATGTAGATAAAATTGGCGGAATAGAACAAGCTACACAATAAAGGGTAGCACTCCCATTTTTCCATAACATCTTCCTACCCCCCCACTTAGTAAGACCTAACCCACGAGCTCTCATAGAGAAATGTCTGTCTAGAACCATTGTGTCATTCTTTTGGAGACTTTGCATTCGTTCGTGACAACTGTGTGACATAAATATATACACACACACACACATAGATTGCCCTTGATATAAAAGTGTGACATAAATACACACACACACACACACACACACACACACACACACAGATTGCCCTTGATATAAAACGTCTTCATTTGTCACATGAATCTTCGATATCAAGCCTCCACTTTTATGAAATGCAGAGATTTCGTGCCCAGCCTAGGGGGAAAACAGTAGGGATTAGATCAAAAAGTTGCTCAATGGATCAATATCAAGCTTCAAGCAACCATTGGTAGAATTCATCCTCCGTTTCCATACCCGCACACCACCCAACAATATGATCATGCACCTGATGGGAATGCGTGGGGGAAAGGAGAATCTATTGATTCACAAACATTTACCATGACAATCATGACATCAATTAGGAAACAACAGTTATCACATTAGACAATGACCCAAACTCAACTTCGAGATTTTTTTTGTTTGATCGGCAATACCAACATCCCTAATGGTTTTGATGGGATTTGAACCTGAGACCTTTGAAGGAATCCAAGCGCCTTAAACCGCTTGGCCTGATAGGTATTGGTGTCAACTTCGAGATTGGCTTAGTCTCTCTTTAAAATGAATACCCTCTTGACTATGGTATGTGAATTAATGATAAAATTACATCAAAATGAAAGACTTGAAAAAAATCCAGCAGAAAAATGAGAAGGAAGTAAGGGCAAGTAGAGCAACAAGTTTGAGGAGAAGTACTTGGACGCAGAAAGCATGCATAATGAAAGGTATGGGTGACAGCTAGGGGCAATGTGAACATATGGATATAGAACCCAAACATATCTCACACTTTGTAGACCTCACGACTGCCTGATCAATAATCGTTGAAGAAAATAAGGTTGACGGAAAATTGAGTTGGCCAAAAAAAATACAGACAAACCCAAAAATGTGAAGCTCTCATAAATAATATGTTTTCCACAATCAATCAAGACATGACACTGAGGATTGTATGGATCTCAAGAATGAGATCGAGAAACAGATCAAAAAAGACAACTGAGAAAGTACAAGGCAAGAGAATCAAGATGGTGAGAGGACGATCGAAGAAATTGAGAAGGGTCGGAATTCAAAGAAAAGCATAACAACAAAATATGAAAACTAGCCACGACAAAAGGGAAATGCCAAAAGTCGATGAACAACATATATTGGGTGACTACAAATACAGTTATACCGCTTTAGATGCTCATTGAGAGCATACATGTTAGAAGGGAAAGAGTATACAGTTTCAGATGCTAGATGAGATAAGGAAATTGCTTGGTATATAGTGTCCCTCTATCTCAGATCATCATCAACAACCACTGCATACCTACCAAGCACAACACAAGAATGATCGACGAACAACATTACACAATATTAGAAAGATAAAGACACCACAAACTATGTATATATTTTTAAGGGTTAAATACTTCTAGACACCCTAGATTTGGTCGTTTTTTTGCGTTTAGCCCTCGATTTATTATTTTTTTTTAAGAAAACAACCTTGGACTTGTGTTTTCTTTCTCTTTGACCCTGACAACCTCCTACTCCCGGTTTTGACCGCCATGTTGGACGACTCCTCTACCGTGGCTCTACCACGTCATCCCATATCGCCACGTCAGCCATTACCTTTCATTTTATTTTATTTTTAAATTTAAATAATAATAATAATAATATTAT
>JAYMTK010003433.1:0-12302 GCA_036897405.1 Pelargonium myrrhifolium | reverse complement strand
TAAATTGGATTTAAAAAAAAAAAAAAAAAAAGATTCTATATTGAATTTTATTATTGGACCTACAACTTAATGATGATAATGATTGGACATCAACAAGTGGAAAAGAAAAAAATAAATATTGTTCACACTTCATATCTGCAAATTTGCATATGATCTGTTTTTCTTCGCAACAAAATTTGAAATGACAATTCGTGTTAACGTGTCGTGTTTGATGTCAAATATGTGCGAGTCAGCACAAAACACACACGTTTTTATGAATTTATGAAAGAAGAGCTGTCAACTCGTGCTAAAGTGTCGTGTTAGAGGTCAAATATGTTTTTCATAGTTAAACACAAACACAACACGTTCAATAATCGTGCTGGGTTCTCCAACAAAACACGACATGGTTATAAATATGTTGTGACCAACACACTTTATTTTTGTTCCAAATTGCCAGCTCTATACGAAAGAAAGATAAGTGATTAATATGTCGTATGGCCGATCAACCTCAGATCCACCGGAGTCGACGCCCCCTCGTTCTTCAATCATCATCAGAGATGTCCTCTTCGATGTTAGATCTGCCGAGCAGCCGCCCCCTCGTGCGCCACCGTTCCTTCTGGAACATCAGTCTCTGCTCACCGGAGTCCCTCCTTGGTGCCGTTGAGATGCGCAGTCCCGGCGTCCCTCCGACTTCAGTCTACTCTTAAGGTTTCACGTCTTCAATTATTGTTTTGGTTCCCAATTTGTTTGGTAACCCCTTTTTCTTTTCCCAAAAGTACGTCTTAATCTTGTTTTATAACTTTCCTCTTCTCTAGGTGTTTATGGTGACTTTGTGTCCCATTCCGAGTATGTACTATTTATTTATTTATTTCTGTCTCAAGAATTTGAATAAAATCAGTACCTTCGCCGATCAAAAAAAAATATCGTATGCGTTTTACAAGTCCAACTATACCTGACAGTTCAAGCCGCGGGCCCAAAATGGGTCAGGCTTTTTAGTTTTTACCCCGACCGATAAGTTCCACATTGCTAAGAACAAATTTATCACAAACACGACACGATTATAAAACAAATCAAATCCATATCCAAAATGTAAGAGAATATAGTCTATAAATAAAAAAAATAGTTCAATAATAAACATACAAATTAAGCTCATCACCCAAACCCAGAACAATTTACACAGTTGACCTGAAGATGAGCTTGAAGGTGACACTACCAACAAAATCTGATAATTATACACCAACTAATGAAAACCCGAAAAATAATCAGCTAATGCAAATGTAATATTATCCGCCTAATCTTTCTTTTAATCTAACGACTAATTACATCCTCGACGTTTGTCAAATACATGTCATCGTTTGCTTCGGTCAATCAAACCTGCAAAACGAAGAAGCGGTTTGTAAAAAACGCCTCTAAATTTTGCTTCGCGCAATGAAGTACTTCTCAGTAGAGTTAAACAAGATGATATAATTTCATCGTGACAAGGTGTATATCGTAATTTGAAACAACAAGAGGGCATGACATGTAAATTTGCAACTTCGCAAGCAATGGCGTTCGAAGAGAGAGATTCATGAAAACGCCAAGACCCAACAAAGTTACAAAGACGGGGCAAAATATTTGCATCTCATGAAAAAAAAAGGTAAAAGACCCAATTTGGTCCATGAACTTTCGTGTTTAGACCCCGGTTTGGTCCCCGAACTTTCGATATAAACTTTACCAACAAGGACCATTTTTGGTTAAAAAAAAGTTGAGGGACCAAGTTGGGTCTTTTACTCGTGAAGAAAACATGCCAGTCAAACTTGTAAGACCCCGAGGATACTTACCGAATAGGTCCTTGGTTGTACCCAATCAAGATGACGATACGAACAATGAGAAGACCTCAGAACCGGGTTATTTGCTGCAGCATCTGAGATCCGGTGGATTGTGAAACCAGCTGCTCTGAACTCGGTGATGGTCTTATGATCTGGTGGTTGGCACCGAGAGGATTAGCGAGTCCTTGTCTCATCATCTCTTTAGGATTATTCATATTTGTTTCGGAGAGTGGGGAATCCATCAACGCTTGTATCTGACCTCAAATGAAAAAGGACAAAGCTTGAACGCTCCCGAGAAAAGAAAAGAAAATATTAGATTGAAAATACAAACCGATGATCCCAACTTACCATATCCAGACGCTTCTTGTGGAGATCACTTGACAACTGCACATTTCAAGTTTTATATTTGCATAAGCAAGCGTGAAACCAAAACTTAATAGAAATTCGTCGCTAGAACTAGCAATTCGGATTGAAAAGACCTAAACCTAGTTTGGGTTGCCCGACCCGAACTGACATAATTTTCGTGGCAAACTCGACCCGAAAATTTTCCGGCTCTATTCTATGTGACCAGAACCTGCTAAAATGCGGGTTGGATTTCGAGTGACCATGGGTTCAGGTCCAAAATGCTTGCTCCATTCATTGCATTAATGTAATATTTCAACGACTAATGTAAAACAAGAAACAGTAAATTACTTACAGATTTCTTTTGGTACTTCTGCTCTTCACCTGAATAGCCCGGAACCGGCAAATTCCAGTTTTTCTCTGCATAAAACTTTCAGGATTAGAATTCCCGAGGAACCAAATCTGTATTATAAATGAAAAAAAGAGAGAGTGGATTAAGGGTTTGATCAGCTTCGATAAAGTAATACCAAACAGTTTTTCAAACTAATGGACTTGAATTCTATCATCGCGATATTTAGAGTTCTACACTATAAACAAGTATCTGTAGACCAACACACGATAAGGCTCATCAAAGTATATAAACTCATAATCAGAATAGGTTACGTCAACATTGCAAGACAAAATTTCATTTCTATTTCCTGTTAGAATGAAAAGAACTTCCCTTCCCGAAGTAAGATATAACGTAGTGTTCTTTGTTATGAGAATCAAGAATTGGAATGAGAGTGAGATTTGTAGCAGTCAAATATCTACTATGAATAACAATTCTCTAATATTATACACATGTAGAATACAAACCTAGATGTAATAGCACATCCTTGGACTCTAAAGTTGAAGATTTCCGATGTTTCGCCAAATTGCATGCAAATGTAGTCACCTGTAAATGCACCAGATCATCACAATTTAAGTTTCTATGAATCATCAACAATGAAGATAAAGATAAAGTTAAATGTAGAGTTGGATGAGATATAAACTCACTGAATCAATGAAGTCATCGGCAATCTCTAAAAGAAGATCTTCAACATCGGGATCAAGCTTTCCCTGTGAATCCACCTTCACACAACCAAAAATGATCACCATTACGAATTTGTCTAATATCGTTTAATTTAGTGTTAAACTCATAAATCATAACTATACACTCATATCAAGTCTAATCCCTCAAAAATAGATTTTTCATTACCAATGCCAAAAATCTCTATTTATGTTCATTTTATATCCTAAAAATTGATTTTTTTTTTCTTCAACTCATTGAGGTCATACATTTTGCACATATCATTATTTTGGGTGGAAGCTAAGGCAACAACTCAAAATGATGTTAACGGGCAAAATTTGAGGTTTTGTGCACTGATGTTGAAATCAATTAGTTGAGATATCAGTGATGATTTTTTTTTTTTTTTTTTTAAGTTGGGGGATAATTTTTGTTTTTTACCCTTTAATTTAGGAGAAAGACCCAATCTGATCTCCGAACTTTCGTGTTTAGAGACAATTTGGTGCCTGAATTTCTTTTAACCCAAAATAGTCACTGAACATCCAAATATGGACCCAATTTGATCCCTAAACTTTTGATATAAGTTCTAACGGCAAAGCCAAAATAGGATGCTAATTGCGGCGGATAGATAGATAACCTGTGATACCAAATCTTGTATCTTTCTCTTCCCAAGAAGTTGATTTGTTGCTTCGGTTCCTTGGCTCGAACTCCCTCTCGGTGTGGTTGTCCCCGACGCAGTCGCATCTGGTTGTGATCCCGTCAAACTAAGAGATTTCTGGCCCATAGGGCCCGGTATCCTCGGGGACTGCTGCTGCAAGGACAGTTGTTGCGATGTTTGCTGTTGTTGTTGTAGTTGCTGTTGCTGTTGCTGATGCAGCTGTGGGTGTCCCATTGATGTCTGTTGCTGAACGATCTGCGATACTTGTTGTGGGTTAAAGCTCATAGAATTCTGGTGCAACTGCGAAGACGAAGCCAATTGCTGTTGCTGTTGCTGTTGCAAAAGGACTTGTTGATGTCTCTGGTGTTGTTGAAGACGGTATGAAGGCGAAACAGGCCCCGACAAAGCTGGCATTTGCTTCAACCACTGTTGTTGTGACAGAGAATTCTGCATTAAAGCCGATTGGGCATTTTGAGTCAACCCCGATAATTGAGGGTTCATATATGCTAGCGATGATGTCCTTGACATGCTCTGTACCTGGGCCACAGTTGATCATATTTCACAATATTTATCTCAAAACCATGTCACGTCATAAGATATAAATAACTACGGACAAATAAAAAGAACAAATCATCCAAATATGGTATTTCTTCACAAATACCGAAGTCCAAAGGTGACAATTCATAAGGCACGTTGTAAAGTTTCACCTTTATTTATTGCGCTTTTCCTCATAAACAGCGAAAAATTACAAGTCGTCAATGTGTAAAAAAATAAATAAGAATTATTCTTATTCATAATATGATAATAAATGAAATGAGTGGAAATGAATAAGCAATACCAGCGGTGCAGCTAGGTCAAAAGAGGAGTAGTAATTATGGGTGAGTCTTAACAAACGAGCACACACAATTATGGTAGTAATTAAGTCAAAAACTCTAAAACGAGAGTTATTTTGGTAGCAGCCAAGCAGGTAGACCGGGCAATTTGGGCTGTGGGCATAACACGGGCCGGGCCAAAAAAACTCATGTCAGTATTTTGCAACTCTTTATCAACCCTAGCCTTTCTAAGTGGCGAGACACGTTAGAGCTAATGAAAAGTTGCCTAATAAAAAACATATGCGTATTTCGGCCCGACCCGTGGCCGGCATTGCCAGGTACACTAGCAGGTGTTTAACTTTAAATAGTAAACCTAAAAAAAAATTTAGCGTTTGCTTTAAAGGACTTGAAAACTGAGTTTGCAACTTGTTTATGTATAGTCGTATCAACATATGAAAATTTAACCCTGTCCTTCTGGTAGGAACCACGCACTCCATGAAGTGCTAAAAGTTAATTAAAATAATAAAAATGAATAATTACTAATAAGATGAAAGCGTTGAGATGGCAAAAAAAATGAAAACTTCAAGTTCACCCAGAAACAGCAGCGGAAAATAGACAAAAGAAGCATTTTCAGATATACCATACCTGAGGAGAGTTGAGTGAAGATTGTTGTGATAATTGCTGTCGAATTTGCCCCGGGTTCAACCGCTGTTGAGCATAATTGAGGGCTCCATTGTTCCTTAGTTGTGAGGTCAAATTGACTGATCCCATCATCCCCATTGCTTGCATTCCTTGCAAAGATTGTCCCGGAGAATTACCCGTGTGGAACTGAGTACTCTGGACTAACCCGGCTTTCTGCCTTGGCTACACCCAATAATTCATTGATTTTTAGAGACCACGGATGTTTCTAATTATGAAAAAAATGAGCATGAATGTAATGGTACACAAATTTCCTCGCTGCAATATGAATTTAGGAAAAGATTCCAAACAAACCAATTCAATAATAAGGCAATAAATAGGAGGGAGAGAGAGAGAGAGAGAGAGGTTTCTTGTTTATCTTATATTCGGTCAGTTTTTCATATAATAAAATATTAAAATGTATTTAACACTCTATAACATCTTTTCCAAGTTTAAATGCAAGCGAGAGACTCTCGAGGTATTAGTACATGTAAAGGGTTTCAACTTTTTAGTAGCCAATTTGATTGCTAAGCACGTGAATCTTATATTCATACAATAAGCATTGGCCTTTCAAGTGCCCACATCAAAGCATTACCCACTGAAGTACCGATCAACAATGGTGCAACAATAACGTTGTTACCTCTAGATCTTCAGGTCACGGGATCAAGTCAGGAAACAAAATGAAATCACCCTCCCCATACAGCAATATTGCAAGCATAGTTACCAGAAATCGCAATTTAAGTAGCTATTCACATTTCGGAACAGAAAAATGTTCCGCGACGTGGATATGCCTACTCTTACCGTTCCGCATTCCAACATTCCGGTTTTCGTTCCACGTATTCTACACGTAACTATGACTTGCCCATTAAAGTACTGACCAACAGTATCACATAACTGCTCTTAGAACAACTAATAAAACTCATAACCGAGGCAACACATGACACTTCAGAAAAGCTAATTTCACAAAACTCAATCAAGTAGTTTCATTTCATTTCAGAACATATGAAATTAGCTAAGTAGCTAACTAAAAAAACCAACATTCACATAATCGAATAATTCAATAACACCTCTAATTATAATTCGAAACACTCAACATTCCAAGTACTTCAATTCCCAACAGCTGCATTGTCTGACATTCTAATTAGTTTAGTAAAAAATTAAGATCACTAAACTAAACACACAGAAAAACAGTTCATACCGAAGCTAAGAGCTGCGACTGCAAATTGAACTGAGCAGCTGCGGCGGCGGCCACCGGACCCGACATCATAGGAAGGTGTCCACTTTGGCCAACAAGACTCGACCTTGACAAATTCCCACCTCCCAATTGCTGTTGATTTTGCTGATTCTGCTGAATTGTCGACGACCCACCAAAATTCACCTGCCCATACAACCCTCCTTGCTGCCTCATGACCCCAAATTGCTGTTGCTGTTGCTGCTGAGTCTGATTCAGTCGCGACATCGAAGGCGATCGCTGGAGATTCTGCTGATAATTCGGCATTGAATTCGCATTCTGCGCCAGATTCTGAGGCTGTTGCGATTGGGGAAGAGGAGGAAGCGGAGGAGAGGAGATTTGGGAGAGTTGGTAGTCGATCGATGGAGAATTGGAGATCGTGGAAGGAGATTGGATTTGGGGGATCGTTGTTGTTGATGCGTCGATGGTGTTCGAAGAGGTCTGGAGAGGCTTCGGAGACGACGAATTGGCCTCTTCCATTGGAAATTTAAGGTTTTGGGTTGGTGGGTTTTGGGGAAGAGTGGTTGCGAGCTGTGGGAAATCGCTAATTCATGGTGGGTTTGAGAGATTTTGGATTTTGCAGGGTTTGGTGTTCTTGGAGAAAGCGAGCTTGTTCGATGAAGAAGGAGAGAGAGAGAGAGACTCAGCTTAGGAGATTGAATTTGGGCCTATTGGGCCTTGTAAGGCCCATGTAAACAATGACACCAAATTTCGGAAAGATCGACAATTTGGGTCATGATATATGCGAATACGACACAAATTTGAGCGGGGTTTTAATTTAGGGTTAATCATGTTTGCGTCGGTAAACCAAGTTGTTCACTGAGACTCGTCAAACACGTTTAAAAGAACGACTCGAGTCGGGTCAATGTGAACCAAATTATTCAAACGCCAAGTACGTAACTACGATTGTGGGGTATCTATATAACGTCGGAAACTATGATCTTAGAGAAAGCAAGCTTGTTCGATGAAGAGAGAGAGGGAGAGAGAGTTAGCTTTGGAGATTGAATTTGGGCCTATTGGGCCTTAAAAGGCCCATGTAAACAATGACACCAATATTTTGTCAGACAATTTAGGTTATGATACGTCAAACACAAAATTGAGCGGGGTTTGATTCAAGATTAATCATGTTCGCGTCAGCTAACTCGAGTTGTTCATTACTCTTCTGACACATTTGAAAGTGGATTGTGTCGGGTCAAAGTGAACCAATCTATTTCATCGTGTTGAGTCATCTCGTGTCGTGTGACCTTTAACTGATCAATAAAATATATTTAAAGCGACTTCTAACACTTTTCTTTAAGTTGGAACATATATTTTACAAATGTTGATCCTAATTACAAACAACTTAGGGATTATATATTAGTACAAGGAAAGAGAATAACTAGTAATTGACCTATAAACTAAAGTAGAAAATACAATAAAATCTATTTAAAACGATTTCAACATTCTCTTCAAGTTGGAGCATAAAGATTTGACATGTTGACCCCGACATATGAATACAGACATATTCTTGATGTCAACAACGCTCTTTTGGTTCATCATATTTCAGCTCGGGAAACGAGGAATTGGTGTAGGCCAAGAAGGCAGCTGAAGTGAAAAGACATCACACTTCCTTTCACATATAGGAAGCTCTCGAATAACTTTAATTGTTCCTTTCCTTACGTTGCACAAACATATCACAAAATTTTGATTCCGAAGGACATTTAAATACAAGATGTCTCTATCTTGCGGGTGGAAAGCTTGAACGCGACAAAGCCACCAATCTATAAGAGTTGAACAACTTTTTAGATACTCGAAATCATTAAAATCTAACTCGTGCACCAAATCCCAGTCTTGACTATGACTATTGAGTTCCCAAATAACCAATTTGGGAACATAGTTACTGTAAGCATTCATATTGTTAGGAGCAGGTCTAATTCGAACCAACTGACCTATTTTTAAACACCCTTTGCAAACTCCTATTTCGAAGCTCATGCTGCTTTTTTCGTAGTATGTAGGGATCGGAAACCGAACATAACTCGCATTGACATTGGCATTGGCATTGGCATTGGCACTAGCATTGGCACATTCACTGGGGTAGGCATTGGCCCATGCACTGGCTCGATCAACATGAGTGTGGAATTTGATTCCGATAACTTCTGGTGAAGTGGTCCTCAACACCAGCATTCCGTTGTAGAATACAACTCCAGAGGAATGCTGGTATTGAGGTACACTCATCTTTCTCCTTCTCCACGCGCGACTACTGTCGTCAGATGAGAATATCTCCACTATAAACATGTTTTTAATGACTCGGTCATCACTGGAAAACTGTTCAAGAACGCGCACCACTTTGAATTTGAGATCATTACCATAACCATCATCGTCGGAGACTACAAGAGCAACTTGAATTTTGCAAGTCTTGTAGCCTAGAGGAAGGGGAGGCGGCAGCGGAAGGGCCATCCATTGTCTGGTGAAGGGATTGCAGATGTAGTAAACACTGTGATCGTTATAACTCGGACAACATAAAACTAAATCTTTAAACGTCGCAAGAGTACATATTGTATCAACATTGATATTACCTCCGATACAAGGTAGAAAATCAAGAGATTTGAATATTGGCAATTCCTTATCGAAAGAAAGATGGTCAACGACATGAAGATGTCGATGCTGAATTAAGAGAGCAATGGGTTGCTCTCCCTCTCGATGAAGTTCTCGCCAACGGCGAAGAAAATATGAATCACAAGAATGAGTACCGCTCATGAGAGAGAACCAACGTTTGCAGATACACTTGCACTGAGCTGCATACTTGAAAGAGCCGAGTCTGCACAAGATTTCTATCAATAATTCGTCGCTTAGACCTGAAATATATGACGACAAAGACGAAGATCGAATCGCCTTGTTTCCATTACTATTATATTCCGCCATAATCGCTCAATCTTGTATACTAAATTTTTTTATCAACTTTTCTTGTAGCTTTAGAGACCATGTGTACACTGATTTATAAATATGCATGACTTGAGCCCTAATTAATTTAGGAAATAAACTATTGTCATATATGGATTAGGGTTTCTAGATCCTTTCGGTTTGCGGTTCGGCTAGGTAGTATAGATTTTGTGTTTGCAGTGGCTCACGTTTTAATTAGGTCATCGGTATGGATGAGTTGGTCTTTAATCACCCAAGCTGATTTCATACTTGTTATTGAATAATTTGAATTAATAAAATATATAATCGTATAGGTATGTAAATAATCTACTTGACTTGTGGGTACTAGGCCATACTTGTTATTGAATAATTTGAATTAATAAAATATATAACCGTATAGGTATGTAAATATTAATCTACTTGACTTGTGGGTACTAGACCGTTGCAAGATATAATTTCGGCACCTAACTGTATTAAAAAAATACATATATAACCGTTTTTTAGAAAAAGAAAATAAATTTCAATTGGTCAAGATTTTAATCATGTCTATTTTTTTTTATATTGATGAATATATATCGATATACGAGATAAAGGGAATAACAAGTTACCATATATATTCGATTTAAGAAACAAACTAGAGTAAGAAAATTAAAAAAGAATGGTAAATAAACAAATTATAATTTTTTTTCCTATCAATAAAATATCTTAAACCGTATTTAAACGGTATCACTCAAGTTGATGCATGAAGATTTGAAATGCCGAACTTGTTTAACAATTAAATTCATGACGATCCATCAAGGTCGCTTTTACATCGTTGGACGTAGAAGACGAGGAACCGGTGTAGGCCAAGAAGGCATGTTAAGGGGAAAGATGTCGGCCCTCGATCTCCGTAAATGAAGCTTTCGAACCATTTCAACCGTTTTTCCCCTTACATTGCACAAACATGTCACCATCGTCTTATACCAAACAAAACGCAAATACAAGATGTCTCCATCGCGTGGGTGAAAAGCCAAAACGTGACCAAAAGACCATTTGTTTGCTAGGGAAGAATAATCTCCCGCCGTGTGCTCGTCTTCGAGTAAAACGACTTCAGAAAAATCTAACTCATGCACCAACTCCCAGTCCAGACTGTGCCCGTTGAGTTCCCAAATAATCAATTTGGGAACATTTTGATCATTGTGAACATCAATTTGAGGAGGTGTACTATAAACCAACCGGCCTATTCTCAAACGCCCCGTGCACACTCCTAAGAATACCAATAGAGAGGTAAACTAAACTCGTTCACTCTCCATTGAAAACTACTGTCGTCAGATGAGAATCTCAATTCACGATGGTTCCTACACGGGCCAAGAAGACGCGTCACTTTGAATTTGAGATCATTACCAAACTCATCATCATCTGAGACTACAAGACTAACTAAAATGTTTTTAGTCTTGTATCGAGGAGGCAAGGGAGGAGACGGTGGAAGGGCGATCCATTGTTTGGTGAAGGGATTGCAGATGTAGTAAACACTGTGATCGTTCTCATTCGGACAACATAGTACTAAATCTTTAAACGTTGCAAGAACAAATATGGGATTCATTGTATCAATATCGATTTGTGGGGTGGAAACAATACTAATGCTATTACTTGTGTAGCAAGGTAGAAATCTGAGAGATTTGAACGTTGGCAATTCCTTGTTGTTCAAGGAAAGATAGTCAATGGCATGATGATTCTCTTCTTCACTATCGTCTTCGTTGGCCCTTAGTCGATATTGTGTTAACAGAGCAATGGGTTGCTCCTCTTGATGGATTTTTTGCCAGCGGCGAAGAAAATATGAATCACGAGAGTTAGTAGTATTGACGAGAGAGAACCAGCGTTTGCATATACACTTGCACTGAGTTGCATATTTGGAAGAACCGAGCCTGCACAAGATTTCTATCAATAATTCGTCGCTTAGACATGAAATATATGATGTTGACGACGAAGAAGATCGGATCTTCTTGCTTCCTTCACTGTAATTATTTTCCATCATAAAACTTCTATGAAATTCCCTTGTGAGCCCTAATTAATATAAGAAATAAAGTAATGTCATAACTATACATACTATAAAAGCAGAACTAAAAAACTGGTTTATAATGCATATTAGAGCGTCACGTCATCAATATTTTAATATTGACCCAAACTTTTTCATAATTACAAAACAACACATTTCCAAATTTAAATGGTTAAGATATGGAAAGTCATCAATATAAATACAATTCATATTTCGTGCAACGCACGAGACACAAACTAGTATATAAAAATTAGGGTTCCAATATATAGGTACAAACCGAACTCTATTTGAACAATTAATATGTATAATCTTTACTTATACTAATGAAATTTGGACTTATTCAAGGGTCAAAACTTTAATTGAGCTTATTAAAGAGTCAAAACAGCTACAAAACTACTACCAAGCACGTGGATCAACTTTTTCGGACTTATTCTTTTGTTTATATGTCGTAAATTTATATTTATTGTGAAAATGTTTAGACGAATACTGACGAAATTGTAAAGAAAAAAATGTCTAGACGACCATTGAAACATTGAAACGTTATTCTAAACAGTGTCGTTTGTGCACTTATTGTGCATTAAAATTCGTACACATTTCTAGTATTTCTCTCAACAACATGATAGCTTGCGAGGCGAGGAACCGAGGTAGGGCAGAAAGGCTGCAAAATCGGGAAGGCGACACACGAGTTCCACGGTACTGAAAGCTCTCGGATCAGATTGAGAGTTCTTCGCCTTACATTGCACAAAAAGATGTAAGATTCCGGGTTGTCGCAAAACCTACACAAATACACTATGTCTCCGTCACGTGGGTGGAAAG
>JAYMTK010003432.1:0-12302 GCA_036897405.1 Pelargonium myrrhifolium | reverse complement strand
GAAACAAAAACATAGCACATCCTAAACCCTTCAATCTCTTCCAAAATTTTGCAATCTCCATTGTTAACAACCAGAACAATTGAAAGAAAATAAGAGTAGATCAGATCTACTCCTTGAAATCTTTGAAGTAAACGGCGGCTACATGGTTAGGGTTTTTTAAGAGCACCCAAAAACCCTAATTCTCCTGATTATATACAATTGGAATAAATATATTTTGTTCATGAATCAATTGCTCTCTAACTGAAATATTCGGGTAGAACTTACTTTTTTTAAGGGTTGTCGGATTTATATTTGATGATTTATAAAAGTAGATGTTCCATATGATCATAAATATTCTAACGACAAAATTTTCAAGTCACGCAATGTAATATTTGACTTTTCCATGAATATTTCAAAAGTATTAAAAAGATACAACTCATAATATTCTCAATTATAAGCTCAAAAATATATTCCCATTTATAACACATACAATAATATAGTTTTTTATACTCGTTGAGACTTGAGACTATTGAAATACTCCCTCCGTCTCAAAATGAGTGTCCTCTTTTCTATTTTGAGAGAAATTAAGGAGAAGTTAGTTAGTGTGATATATTTACTCTTGTATCCTCATCATCATGTGTTAATGGATACTAACTAACTTACTATGAGGATATTATTGACAATTCATACATAACTAACTTCCTAATAAAAGAAAGTGGACACTCATTTTGGGACAAAAATGAATTTGAAACAAGACACTCATTTTGGGACGGAAGGAGTATATTTTTTCTAGGTGGAACGTTATTACGAGTTAAATTTTACATATTTATACGTGAAAATTCTGATATTTTTTTTATAAAAAAAAATCCAAACTACATAGCATGAAAATGAGAGTGACAATAGGAATGAAGAGAAATGGAGTGATACTTGGTCAAATTTTCAAGTTAACTGTTAAAAATCTAAATAGCAAACACTTTTTTTTTTCAGCAAGTAAATCATGCATCAACTATCAACATAGAGCTAACACTAACAAATTCTTGAAAATTACCACAATCTATGCATTTGTTACATCTTCTATGGGTCGAATCAAATCCGTCTCTTAAGAAACGTGTATACAAATTTTATATGCGCGAATAAGTTCAATCAAAAGTTCCGACTCAGAACCAATGCAAGCAAATAAAAGAGATTCCAATACATTGATGTACAAAGTATATTCTTCACAATACAAACACAATTAGGTCACAAAAAATTCAAAAGCTGAAGTCCTTATTTTGCGTAATCTGTAGAGCACTTGACATCCTCATGAAGGGAAGGTAATATATTATGAACCGAGACACACTATAAGATATACAACCTTAAAATGTACTCTACATAAATACGAGATATCAAAATACTATGGATTTTACATTAATCGTACATATAACAAAAAGAATTATCATCGAAGAGTAAGATTTATATGCCAAAACCTTACTTGGTCAATGTGATTCAAGCGGATTCAATCTTTTCTAGTACCTCCAATCTGGTTTTTCGCTTCCAGCCTTTCATCGTGGCTACAAGGTTGACTAGTCCCATGATTTGAGCTTTGGTGTACTCCTGCAAGTGTGTTCGTTTTTGTAATGTTAGATCGAAGCTGTAGAAATATGTTAAAAGGTTTATTTTCACGATAAGGTTAGGGTTTACTAACCGGGTGGCCGCGTGCCCAATGGACGTATTCGGTTTCTGGAAGGTAGTAAGCCTGTTTAACAAAAATGGGGGTAACGTTAGGGCTTGCTGCTACCATTTTACGCAATTCACAAATCTCTGTATCGCAACCTATACACACGAAAAACGCATAGAGCTGGCAATTTGGTACACGACATGTGACCCAACTCGAACACTACGTGGTTATGTGTTTGGGCTCAAGCATATTTGTGATCATGTCGTGTTCATGTTGACTAGTGAAACACACGCAACACGTTTCCACGATTATTGCTAATTCGTTATTTAATACTATTCAATCAATCTTAATCTACACAAACCCAAACGCGCATAGAGCTGACAATTTAGGGCACATGTGACCCAACTCGAACACGATGTGGTTTATGTCTGTTTGGGCTCAAAGCATATTTGTGATCATGTCGTGTTCGTGTTGACTTGTGAAACACACAACACGTTTACACGAGTAATACTAATTTGTAATTTAATACAAATAAATCAAAGCCCAGGTTAGTCACTTAATCTTTTTCTTTTATCTGTCTCTCTTCGCTAATTTGCTTTCATCACATCTCGTCTTTCTCACTCACAGCCCTATATACCTATTGTCCAAATCTATTGCGCCTAGCCTAAGGTAAGAGAGTCAAAACAGAGAATCAGAGCATAATAAAAAGGCAAAGCCGACACGAGCACAACACCGATTGTTAGATGTTTCGTGTCATATATGTGTTGGCTCACATAAAACATACTTAACCTCTAACACGACACGAACACGACACGGCAACACGAATTTTTAGCTCTAAACACACACTTTACCTTGATGAAAGTTTCGACTAGTTGGAACTTTGGCTTCACATTCACGGTGACAAAATGTTGAAGGCCATTGATTAAAACCTGAAACAAATGAAGGCGGCACACAATCTTCAAACACAAACCAAGCAGCAAACAAGGGGTAGAAGAAACAATGAATAATTGTATTCTTTTTAATGTTCAGTCCATTGAGAGAACCTGAAGATCTAATGACATGAGAGCGCGTCCTTCATCGGTGCACCTTTTCACGCGTGATAGACCTTCAATGAGAGTTTCAGAAACAATTTCAACTCCATATTCTAAAAGGAGGTCTTGAACCTACATGTACAGGAAAATAATTTATTATTGAAATTAAGAGATTGATATTTCCAATTTTTTCATTTTCACAAATGAATAACATAAATTTGGTAGTTACAAAACCCGAGTCACCTCAAACGGTATATGCCTAATTAAAGTCAAGGATAGAGTATTTGTTCAACTTGCATCATAATGGAATATATAATACATGATGATATTGAGCATACAGATCATTTCTATGGAATTCATACGTCAAGATGTAACGTTTCTATTCCTATTCTTTAATAGAAAAATAAAATTAAAAATCAAGATTGAGTGGGTTGCAGGATAGGAAAATGCCAATTGGTGAATAAAAAGGCTAATAAAGGAAATGATAAAGAAATTGTGGAGTGCACAAGCCTAAATGCACGTCAAAACCAATGTACAGCCAATAAATGTTTCAAGTCGCAGCTACATTGAGTTGGTAATTTTTTTATCGGCACATTTTGTTAGTAATTATTGCACAAAAACAAGATTTTGAAGGAAAATTGAATAATCATTTGATGGTGCTTCACAAGATCCAGTACTAGCCATGAATTACCTCCTTGCGAATCCCTCCATGAGCCATCCTTGTTTTGTAATGCTTGAATTCCCCCAACAGCAAATCAACATACCTGTGAATGCAACTTGTGTCAGAGGCACAGTCAAAACACAGAAATCGGCAGTTGAATATAATAAAAACTGAGCATTACAGTGAGAAAGCATCCCAAATTCTAAAAAACAATGTAAAACATTATTTGAAAAAAAAAAAAACACTGATTCAGAAGAGAGCTAAGGATGACAGAGGAGGCACATTAAGCAACCAACAAAAGCTTAAAATTATGTAATTCCAGGAAATGATGATGTTCACAGTGATTACAAGATATAAAGCTTATAAACTCCCAGAAACTGGAAGCTGATGGCCATTCATCTTAGTGTGCGTATATCTATCTATCTTCTTTGGAAGGACCATGAAGCACAATTCAAGCATAATTAGGACACAAGCAGTGTAAATTTCCAATATTTCAAGATTGAAAATCAAAACTAATACTTCATTGAAAAGGACATAGACAAGGAAACAAACCCATTATGCTCTAGTCCAAGCTCTTTCACTTCCCATTTAGCATTAGCAATCCTATCAGCATATCTGCATAAGGTGCTTAGAATAGTAAATTAAGCTTGACAAAACAAGTAGGATGCAGAATTATAGTAAGAGCAGAAGGATTAATCAAATACATAAGGCAACTAGAGCTATGGCAGTACCACAGGTAAGCTAACAACTTTGGGAAAAAGTTCTGCAAAACACAAGTTTTCTCAGAACAAATTTATCAACATCCAAACCAAAGAACAAATTTTGGAACATTTAGACAAACATACTAACGTATCTATAGTGAAGTTCTGTAAGAAAAATGCAAATCTATCGTCTTTAGCCCATGCATAAATGGCTATTAGATCATTATTGGAGCAAAAGTAAGCATATACGAAAATTATTAAGCGGTTTATTATAATTGAACAACGAATGGTAAATTATGTCCATTCAGCAATATGTGTTCTTGACTTACCCATTAATATTGAGTAATAATCTCGCAGTTGTTCTGTGAATGTGCTCAGTAAGATCAGGAACAGAATCCACCTGAAAGAACTCGTGTATTTTTAAGATCATTGTCATACAAGCAAATAATTTTATAAAAATGAATAATTTCTGCGAAGTTTTCCACTTGTAAAATAAGTATTGACGAGTCTTCCAACAATATAATTAAAGTGTCTCTTAATATCTTAGCTAAATGTTTTACACTTTCAGATGAGAGATCTGATATAAGAGCTTTAATAATCCAGCTTTTCAAAGAAATAAAAGACTTGAGAAATGTAGTAAAAATATATGTCTCAAATTTGAGTAATGAGATATGCCTATGACCCAGTGGTTAGAGCTTGTGGCTGATCCCTTTGGGCCAAGGTTTTAATCCACCTTTGTAACTTTTGCTGATATTTTTTTTTTTTTTTTTTTTTTTTGTTTAGAAAATATTTTACACCCCCTTTTTGGAAAAAAATTATTCTTTGATAATTGAAAAAATAGTTTAGTACCCTAAGAATTCAGTTCATATAATAATCACATACCAGGTGGGCATAGAAATCTTCAACTATATTAGCATTATTCTGCAGAAGCATTGTCTGGAGATGACCTTTAGATCTATGCAATATTCGGGAAACAAGGGATATAGTGTCTGCACCAGCACATCTTTCCTGTAACGTGCATTTCTATATATGTTATCAATATAGCTTTGTTCCAAAATTTTAACAAACAAATTTACAGAAATTGACTAAAAAAATTCAGAAATCAAGAAGCCACCATGCATTTATAATTCACGATAAAAGAAAAGAAATTGTGATAGAAAGTTTATATTTCTATCCTCCATCAATTATGTTTCACTCTGTCAAGAGTATTCTTTATATTTCGTATTAACTTCAGTTTTATGTCCTGAGATAGAGAAGCTGGTTTATCACACTTAACCCAATGCCATCCCTAAAATAAAAATAACTATTCTTATAACAACCCTCTCATTTAGTGGAAGAGACATCTAAAATCTAAATATTCCAAGTAGCAAGATAGCACAAGGAATAGTATACTCATGCATGGCATATACAGTTGAACGATAAAGATAGACAGTTGACAGTACTTTATCTCGTCTTATTATCATTATACATGAATACCTTGAGACTATATGTTGTGCCTGATGAGTGCGCATAACTTGTACTGGGGGGACTGGGAGTCACATCTGTGAATGATGTACTTAATGACGTGGGTGCAGAGGAAAATGGTGCCAACTGGGGCTTTATCCACTGATCACAATCTTGCGTTATTCTGGATAAAGCTGTCTTTAGCCGATCTTGAGACAAACAGACATAATCTTTAGGTACGGGTCAGCTCAAATCTAAAGCAACTAGTCCAGGTGTAAAAAATTCACAACACAGGGAAAGATAACTTATGAATGGAGGAAATATAAAAACCACTCACAATTAAGAGGATCTGAGCCTTTTCCACTGGCATTAGTGTTCTGCTGACCAAATGTGTCAAATACAAATTGGTAAAAAATCCCAAATAATTGGCACATTCCCTGCAACAATATACTGAATCAGGAAAAAAGTTTTAGAGGAAAAAAAAAACACCATCATAAAGATTGCATCAATAAACATATCACAAAAATTATTAACAATAACACACCTTAAAGATTTCAACATTGACTATTTCTAATTTCTGCATAAGCCTTGCGTATTTGTCCATTGACCTATTCATAGAGACATTGGGGTCAGTACATTTCCATGTATAAGCCCTGCTCACATGCTATGCATGTGCACATTGGCTTGGAATTAATAAATAAAAGTATAAACATTAAAACACGATAGAGATGAAATACAAGGGAGGAAGAAGTTAATAAAAGTAAAGCACATAAGAGTGAGCAAAATAGTAAGTTAAGTGATACCAAACCCCCCATTTCACATAATAATATAGTTTATTATGAAAAGTAAGCAAACTCTAAAACATCTAACAAAAGAGGACTTTCCTTTTCATTTCAGATAAAGAGCATCTAACCTCAAAAGACAAAGTGACGATCCTGTCTGTGCTGAAACCTCTTCATCATTCCAAAGTACCGACTGATTTCTTGAAAGTTTAGGTTTTGAAATTCGACTTGGGAGTTGACTATCCTCATCAATAAAGTCAGCAAGAAGGTCTTCATTTTCTTCCTCAGGAACAGAAGTGTTGCCATTCATATGATTTGTACCACTGTTTTGTGAAGAGGCCTTATCGTCATGATAACTATCATTAATTTTTCCAGCATATTCACCAGGCGTTGCTCCATTAAGTAAGTCAGCATTATGGCTATCTTTTGAAATAGATGTTAGTTTTAGCAAAAATGGATTTCCACTTTTGATCCAATAAGAAAATCCACTCTTCTTCGCACCAGAGTCAACTGAATTCACTGGTTTATTGGAATGAGGCCCTCCAGAGCCAGTAGAATTGCCAAGAGATGGAACAAGTAGAGCTGCTCCATCACCAACAAGCCCAGAAAAGCTCATTACTAGTACAGTATCTGGTGGCAAGTTCATCCAATTCTCCCTTTCCAAAACCATTTTAAGTGCCTGCATAGGGATACAAAAAGTAAATAAATGAATTAGGTGCATATCCAAATGCAACTGAAAAGTAAAAAAGTCCATACAGTAGAATCAGCAACAACTTGTACAAAACTATTAATACTTGGTTTCACCGCATGGTATACAGAAAAAAATGTTTTCAATAATATTTGTCCGGTCAATAAATTTTACAGTAGGAAAGCAAGAAATAAACACTGTGGAATCATGTATTTGTATAATCATGCATAGATCAAGGATAAATTGAGATATGAAGAAGTTGTTCAAGAAATTAGTTTAATTTTCTTAAGAACTTTTACCTTTCTATATTGGAGCCTTGTGAAAATAAACATAACAGATTGACAGCAATATTTCATAACCTAGAATAAGGTATGTTGTACTGGACAAGATTTGAGAGCTAAGTTTTCAAAATCAGGAAAGCCATGAAGATATTTGCTTCACCTTGCAACTTGCATACAATAAGTACATGAATGGATATTATGTCCATAACATTGGTAGCATACAAGGACATGTATAACATGAGAAACTAAGCATAGAGAAACTGCAAGGCTGGTAACTCACATAGATATTTTGTCGGTGAAATGCTACAAAATAATTTTCGCAAACAGCCTTCAACTTTTGTCTGAACTCCACTGCTTTAACTCCACAAAAGGATTCCCCAGCCAAAATGAAGACAATAAGATCTTCATAATTTCTCAAAAATTGGTGAATGCTCGTAGAAGAAGCTGCAGCAGATGAAAGCAACACTGATAGACGGCTTGTGGTCAGTTGCCAAAAATTCTTGCGCCCTCTTTGAAGGGTCTGTGAAACGAGTGAGATAGCATCTTTTCGTAGGTGATACCAAGGAGAACCACTGCTTGACACTGAATTTCCATCATTATTTGTCCCATCAACAGAATCACGAGCGATATATATGGAACCAGAAGTTCCAGCAGGGTCAGCTGAAGAGACGGCAGTTTTCAATTCCATTGCAGAAGATGAACTACGCATTCTGTCTCCGGGTTCAGAGCGAGAACTTTTATCTTCTCCTTGAGAATTGCAAGAATTTTTTGTAGCAGAATCAATTGCTTGAACATCAAGTGAACTGCAAGAAATAGCTCCCTTCTTTTTCATATGCCATGCTGAAATCTGAAGAAAATATGACTAAGTTCCATACATGAAGTGAAACAAGATTGCATTATAAAAAAAAAAAGTGTGTAATGGAAAACTAAATTACATAGCCAGATAAACAGTGTGATCTTAAGAAATGAAGCTAACCTCATCCTCCAACTGAAAGCTCTGAATTTCATAATACGAACACATCAACCTATAAAGAACAGCTAGTGTTCTTAACAAACAGTGTCTAAACTTAGGCTCAGGTATCCGGAGGCACAAATCACTATAGGTAAGCCTGGAATAAAATTTGAAAATGATTAGGAAATAAATCAAAAGTATAGTTTGCATCATGTTATTGATTCAAGGACTGTTAAAATGTTACAAGCATACCTGCTATTTTGCATGTCAACCTCCTGATCCTGCATAAGTATTTTAGTCATTCAACTGAAGCAATCCTTTAATAGTACAGTAAAAAATAATTTAATGCATGCCACTAGAAAAAATAATAAATAAATCAATGGACAATAACAAAGTTCAGGATACCACATCTACAAGAAAGATACTATCAATAGTAAGTACCCATCTCCTACATTCCTCGTGAAGCAACACAATATACCTAATAATACTAATTATTATGTATTGCCTATCCCCTGTTACTGTGTCTTTCTTTCAAGCCGTGTCAGCACCCAATACCATTTACTGCAAACTTATTATTGGATAAACATACCTCTTCAATGCTATTCTTTAAAACACGATGTGTTTCTGAGATAACTTCTTGCATGTAAAAGCTTTGTATCTTTTCAGCAAGACCAGAAATATCTCCAATTAGTGCATAAGCGTCAACAACCTGTAATGAGTTAAAGAACATGTTAAACCTGCAGTTTGCATAGAGCTGAGTAATATCAATATATCCATCAAATGCAAGATTTCCTGATTATATTGGAAATAAAATACTGATTGCATGAGACATCAAATGCATAAAGTGTAAATTAAGGATGACAATGATATATATTGCAGTTCTGATCACAAAATGGAATAATAAATTGCTGGCTCTCATTTGGCTGGGGCAGAAAATACAGATGTGCATTAAACACATCACAAAAATAACTAGAGGAGCAAAACACAGAAAAGAGTGATCCAAACTTTAAGAGCCTGTCTGCTGTTGGCTTTATTCACAAAATTAAGTCAGCTTTAAAGTTAGTAGTATTTAGCAGTTTAGTAAAATTGAACAGGTTTAAAAATAATTTAAAATTACCAACGAAGATAAGATAACATAATAAATCTATCAACACATCTGTGGGATAAATTTCAATTTTCACATTTATGCTATTCACAAGGATATGATATTCTTTAGAAGACAAAAGTTCATCACTGGCTTTTAAAAGCATCTCCACTTTGGCTTTAAAAATCTAAATTCAGAAAAATAAGAAGCAACTTTTAAATCAAGAAAAGTTATAGTAAACAACTCCAACGGGGCTTATACTTTTAGAGCAAAGGGCCTATCTCAAACTGTCCCTTAATATGAACATATGTACACGTAAAGTAGAACTATTATTGAGGTGATATTCTAGCACACAGCAGTGAAATAGTATACTAACAGTAAGGTAGCCCTCCTCTTTGAACTCTTGGCACACTCCTATCAGAAGAGAATCCAGCTTCTGAAGAGTTTTTCCCAGCCAAACCTACAATTATATTTTAAAAATAGCTTCAATTAAATAATGAAACCTAAAGCATATTTTTTCAATGTTATACAACTCTGGTCCAAAAAAAAAAACATATAGAATGTAAATAGTTGAGTGCCATACAGTAGGGATTTCAGTTTAGCTTAAAAGCTCGTAGAATGCGGTACCATAACACAATCGTAGAAATACAACTGTATTGAGCAATAGATTATTCTACAAAAGATCCTATACTCACCTCAACACCACGGCTCATTTCTTGTACTACTGAAAGCTCTGAAAAGCTATCTAATAGCTGCAGATATTCAGACAGAACTTGAAAAGCCTGTAACAATGATGAGCATCTTAATTACCAGTAATTCATAAAACTAAAATGTACAAAAAATAATGGCAGTACAGATCGTTGACTGTGGACAAGTTCACATTAACCGACCTTGCAGAAATTTCCTTCCTCAACAAGAGACTCTAATGCCATTTGCATCTCTGATGCATGACGAAGCTCAGCTAAAACTGGAAGGATGTCCTGCAAGTTGCAATGTCATTGCAAGATATAGATGCATATTTTAATCAGTCTCAATAGAACATGTAAAATGAAACAGATTTCAAACTGGGAACGGGTTCTTAGACTGGTAACTCGTTCTGGAAGATCAATAAAGTGACATCAACCAAGAGTACAAGTTCTAACTTCTAAGATATATAACTCAATCTGGTCTGTATGAATACTAGTATGGTACAAAGATAAGGTAGCATTATTCAATCATACGCAGCGCCAAGCTTCTTTTGGAACAATAACAAGGTGATATTTTATGTCAGGATCACTTTTACATAACTAGAAATGAAGACAAGTGAAAAGTTGGAAGAGAGTCAAACTCAGATCAATTTTTCTCCTTCCATGTGGCAATTGGGAGAATGATAGTGAGATATATAATGCTGCAAAGGTTAGTTCATGGTGCTTTCAAAATGGTGTCACTTTACTTCCATTCATTTCTAACCACTGCTACTTGGAACTAAAAGGTGGGTTATCAGATAAATATTTCCCTGCACTTCCTCCTAGTTCTCTTCATCTTTCTCTAATGGTCCAGGAACCCTTTTCTGAGTCTCTATGTACCAAACAAAAGAGATGTTCCTCATAGACGAACTTCCCTCAATACAAATAAAGGTGGAAAGCTGCTCCAAGAACAGTATGATACAAGGGTTTTCAGCAGAATGCATGATTTACATTTCTAAAGTACCCAAATAAACATTTCCCCACACTTCCATCTTGTAGAAGAATGAAGATCCACCAGAAAATCTCCCAAATATTTCATTGAAGTTTCTATAGTGCCAAAGAGAAATGAAAGCAAACCTATATGAAGAATATACCATAAGAGCTTGTTTCCTTGATGAGTTCAGGTGCCTTCTTCCATACTGCAAATAATACGCAATCCCTTTAATGAAATCACATGCAACAAGAAAATCAACACCACCAGTAACAGTTTTAGAAAACATAGTAAATTAAAACAATCAAATGATAAAAATGAGTAAAACTTCATCCACGCAATACTCTTCAGAATTAATCACTAAAATGACATGCAAATGCTTACCATGCATATGACATTTGCAACCTTTTAGTCATTCTCCAAATCCCTTACCAAATGCATCCCCTCCACTACCAGAAAGCAAGTATTAATGTCTCATTGAGAAGTATTGTGTATTGAAATCAACACTTCTAATAGAAAAATAATTATAGTGTCGTAGAAAAATAAATACTAAGATATTTTTCAGATTTCCAAATCATGAGCAATCACAAGACTTATAGAAATTAACAGGGACAATTGCCACCCTAAACTCTTGTTCCAGTTATCAAAAAGAGTATATGTTTAAACCTCAAAGCAAGGACAAGATTCTGTCCCATATATGATTGGGAAGTTGGAGATAGAAATAGCTGAAAATGGATCTATGAGATAATTAACAACCCTAGAGGCTGTCATTATGCAAGTTAATAGAGACTCCACTAGAATCTTAGTTAAAAACAAAATCTTAAACAAAACGTTTCTTTTTCTTTGTTCAGAAATCATTCTGAATCATATCTTGTGGTGGTCATCATATTTGTAACATGCTTGACCTCATTTTAGTTATTTTAAGTATTTTGGACCCTCATTTTACTATAAATTATTTTTCTTATAATAAAAATATATTATTTGTGAAAATATTATTAGTTTGATTTGGATCGAAAGTATGAGTTTTATCTTGTTTTTTAGTTTAATAACTTATAATAAATTATTTTTAAAATTCGATCCTTGTATAGTCAAAGAAGTTAACGGACCATTAAAATTCAATATTTCAAATCAAATTCAAGTTCTCAAAGGCTTAAAAGTCATTCAAACTATCATGCGTGTTCTGAATTCTATTACATTTTAGCTAAATTTAACTCGTACAAATATGAAAGTTTTCTTATATTCAATATTTAAGATACATTTCCTAGGACATGTTAAAGATTTTAACTAATTCATTCAATTTTTTTTTTTGATCAGCGATTAGTACCTTTTATAACAAAGCCCGAAAACGGGAAAAAACGTACATTAAGGAGCCCGAAAACGTCCGGGG
>JAYMTK010003431.1:0-12302 GCA_036897405.1 Pelargonium myrrhifolium | reverse complement strand
AGAGAGCTCCAAATAGATGAACTTGGTGATGTGGCATTCTCTCATGCCTTCTCACCAAGTTTAACATATATATATATATGTTTTGTCTCAAAATAAGTGTCCATTTTTTTATTATAGAAAATTGTGCATAAATTGACAATAATATTATTATAATAAGTTAAATTAATATCCATTAACACATCATTATAAATATATATCACATCAAATTCCATTTGGTCGGGTGGGGTGAAGTTTCGGATAAAAAAGAAGAGCTCAAATAAAAAAAAATTCTTAATTTTTCTTAAAAATAAAGACACTCATTCTAAAAATAAGTTTTTTTTTTTCTTCTTCTTTTTTTCTGGGCTTTCCAGCTAACTTCTAACAGTCATCGTTTGAGTGCTCTTATGAAGTGGCACAATTGGGTTAGGTGGTCAAAAAGACTGGCTACTTTTGTTCTTGTTACGGTTAAATTAAGACATTGATAGTACCAGTCACTCTTAAACTGTACTGATTAGTTAACGCACAATATATATGACAAATTTCTTGCTGCCTATTCCTGGTTAATGCAATAGTATGGTATATCTCCTGCGTCTTTTTTTTTTTTAATTGGTAATACCAACACTTTTGATGAAATTTGAACATGAGGCATCTGAAGGGATTCAATCGTGTTAAACCACTTAGTATGATGGGCATTGGTACTACATATCTTATTGATCAATAATGACAGTCCCGTGCACTATGAGGGGATAATTATATAGGTCAAATGACTCGGATTTACATATAAAACTCAGTCATTATGATATCATATTAATTATTATTGCTACATTATAGTAGAGCTATGCGAATTCTCAGCACAATGCACAAAAGGCCACCCATAACAGGCTCAATTCATCATAGAACATTAAGTAAACTTATATTATTCAGTCACTGCATTAACCAGAAACAAGTTTCTCAAGCTACCAATTTTGCACATATGTAGCACTATGATAGTCAAATAGATGACCAAAACTTGTTTTCTTTTCTCAGTCTTAATGTTTCTCAGTCAAATACAGTATATGTTTTTCTTCAACTTCATTAGTTCCAATATTCCCAAGAACGCAAAGAATATAATACAAGTGCATGTGTATGCACACACTTTAATTTGTTTCCACAGTTAACATCCTTTATGGTTTTGTATTGCTGGTGCCATTGCCAATTAACCAACAAAAGTAGTAGTATTAAACAGGTTTTCAAGGTATATTACATGAACAGATTCCATAGGTAACATCGATATGGCCATTGATAGCTTCGTGGAAGTAACAAACACTAAATAAAATATATATGCTCCCACACTCTGAGCAGCTGGTATAATTATATCATATCAGCTAATGCAGACAAGTAGCAAACAAACTCCACGGGGAATCCAAGACATCAATTTCCTGTTAACCAACACTATACCCAACTGTTTCAACTCCTCTTATCATTATACCACAAATCTGATAGTGACCTATTTTGTTTGCTTTGCATAAATCCACAATCACAACATTTCATTTCTCACCATTGCTTGAAATTACCAATTTCTGTTCTATAATTCTGCTTAGGCAAGAAATTCTGTACTTTATTTATTTTTTTTTTTACTCCAAGTGAAATGGTTAAACAAGACTAACCACAGGACAATGACCGTACTTGAAGCCTGGATTTACATCCGGCAAGGCGAGGACAAAATTAACAAACCAGGAAACCTTGATTGGGCTGGAACCACTGTATGCCCATTTCAGATTTGTCTTCACATGTTCACGAACCATATTGATCTCATCGCCCCGTTTGTCTCCACTCGACTTAAATCTAATAACGAAACCAAATTAAATAATACCAAATTCAGCACATCATATTGTATATAAACGGATTCAATGCACAAGCTATTCAAGGTCAACAAACCACAGAAAAAGAAATAGAGGAAAGAGTACTATCAAAAGCAAAGGAAAAAGAGAGATGGAAATGATGATGATAAAGAATGAGGCAAGCATGGGAAGGCGCCGCGTGTGCATTGCAGATGGGGAGGCTCAGGTAACGAGGCCTGTCAAGAGACGCCGGAGAGATCCAGCTCCCGTGGCAGTACTGATTGGAGGCGATGCCAATCAGAATCTGCAACAGCAAGTTGCTGAGCAGACTCCTGGGACCACCACTGTGAAGAGGAGTTCAAGATTCCGCGGTGTCAGCAGGTTCCAAACAAGAATTTAACTTGATCATGTTTTCTTGATTTCCAATTCTCTGTATGCTCTACTAACTTAAACATGGGAACAATGTACAGGCATAGGTGGACGGGTCGATATGAAGCTCACCTGTGGGACAAGCTTTCTTGGAATGTGACACAAAAGAAGAAAGGGAAACAAGTTTACCTTGGTGAGCATTTCTTGCATCCCAAGCAAGGGACACACTTGTTCATATTTTCTTGTAACTGACATGTTTGATCCTGAAAACTTTCAGGTGCCTATGATGAAGAAGAATCCGCGGCCAGAGCTTATGACTTAGCTGCACTCAAGTATTGGGGGACAACAACTTTCACCAATTTTCCGGTACACAAGATTTAATATCAGTGCATATAAATTCTCATACTGATATGAAGTTCTTGTATGCATACAATATTCCACTTATGATTACCTAACATCCTTTGAAATCTTATACAGATAACCGATTATGAGAAAGAAATCGAGATCATGCAAACTGTGACAAAAGAGGAGTACTTAGCCTCTCTAAGAAGGTATGTATATGTGATGATACAAATATAATAAAATCAAGATCTTCAACGGGTACTAATGCGACTATTGAATCTTACTTTCTTGTTACAGAAAGAGCAGTGGCTTTTCAAGAGGTGTATCCAAGTACAGAGGAGTTGCAAGGTAATTAACACATTCCAATGAACAAATTTCTATTCTAATATGAAAGAACACAAGGATTAAGGATAGTTTTCTTGGATATATTTGCATTACAGGCACCATCACAATGGTAGATGGGAAGCAAGAATTGGGAGAGTATTTGGAAACAAGTACCTATACCTTGGCACTTACAGTAAGTTACATTTAGAGACCAATGATTCATCAAATTTATGCTTCAATATGTAAACCTTTACTGATAACTAGTTTTAAAGGTACCCAAGAAGAGGCTGCTCGTGCTTATGACATCGCAGCGATTGAGTACAGAGGGATCAATGCTGTGACCAACTTCGATTTGAGTACTTATATCAGATGGTTAAAGCCTGGATCAACAACTCAGATAGCAGCTCAAGAGCTACAATCAGTCATGGATCATACTCCGAAAACGCCATCAGAAAACATGTACAATCTAACGGAGGAAACCAGCAAGTCCTCATTTTTCCATCCCACTCCTTTCACTGCATCCCCTCAAAGGCAAGAAGCAGTTATGTTCCAAAGCAAAGCACAGGTAATTAAGTCTTGCAACAAGTCCTCATCACCCACTGCACTAGACCTCCTCCTCCGGTCTTCGGTGTTCAGAGACTTGGTTGAGAAGAACTCAAATCATGTGTCTGAGGATGAGAGCAGTACTGATGGAGAAGAGTCAAAGAACCAGGTTCAGAATAGCAGTGATGACGAATTCGGAGGGATATTTTATGATGGACTTGGTGACAGCTTAGTGTTGGAAGATAGAGAGCTACAATTCATTTTATAAACATTCCATTGGAATCAAAAAAGTAAGCAGATAGAATACCAAAATCAAGAAAGTAACAAGTTTCTTCAGATCATGTGCTTGTAAATATTCATTTCTCATATCTACTGTGAAATTTTGGTCTAGTTATGTATGGAACTTCCTGCTCAGTTTGTAAGAATACAGAATGTTCCACCCAAAGAGTTGTGATATTAGTAATAATGAAAAATGGTGGTGCAACACTTTTTTGCTTAAAAATAGTGATTTCTTTGTGATGACCTATGAATGCTGTATTAAATTATCATTTTTTTTTTTAAAAACAAACATAAAATCATGTCAACTACTCTTAATTTAATTGAACTGTCTTCTTCAGAGTCAAGTTCAAGTTGATGCTCCTTGGGAAAATATGCTAAATTTTGGAAGCATCAATGGCCTTAGTACCAATTGAAAATTGGAAAGATAAATAAATGTCAGAATAGTGATGGATCCAAAGAATTGGTAGTTTCTGGACTTGTATGCATTTCACTGAAAATGACATTCATTGGAATTAATGGTTAACTACTCATTTTTTTTGTTGGTTCATTTTGAATATGGTGAATATAATTATTTTCATTCTTATTGTTGTTATTATTTGATGTACAAAACTGATATAGAGTGATGTTTGGAGACGGTCAAGTCTTCTGACCAAATCTCAATTACTTTTGGTATTTATACTTGCAAACCAAAACTTGTCACGTGGCGACATATGATCGGTTGTCTGATGACTCGACGCTTGGGTGTTATATGACATTCAAAATTGGTCTAAAGATAATAAAAATTGCTTTCTTGTGTTTCAAAGAAGTTTGTCTATTTTGGAAAAAATACAAGAGAGTGCAAAGAATCCATTTGCAGAAACTGAAACCGATGCCCAAGGAAAAATGGTCTGAACACTTCAAGTAATTAACACAAAGCCATTCCAACATCCAAATGAGACAATGAAGAGATTGTTTTGTTCAGCTTGCATGATGTTAACTATCTTCAATAAGTTTCTTTATCAGCTAAAGCAAAACTTGAAATTGAATTTCAGAACTTAGATTAATATGGAAAACACAAACAATTGGGTTTTGTTAATGAATTTGATTTGAAATTATTGATTATGCAACATAAAAAAATTATAAGTACAGAGGACGAATGACAATTCGACACATGGCACTCGAGTGCTATGACGGTCCCTTCTCGGGAGACCAAACACCTCACCAACGGCAGGAATTTTGGAACTCTCAAAGAGTGCATTGGAGAAGACGTCCCCCAGCTCAAACAAGAAGGCCCGCCCAAGAGAACGTGTGGGGGACTGGGGAGAAAGCCTTGCCCCCGAACAACAGCTAATGCCCCACTGATCGAACCGGCTCAACAACTTTTCTTTGACGCCCAATCGACTTATTCAAAACAAATCTATAACTCATTCGTTCATGTCACAACAAGCCCTTGCGTTAATTGGAACTATACAAAGGTTGTTTTGGGCCAAAGAAGGCGCAATTGGATGGGCAAAATTAAGAATGGCGCATACGTTGCCCTAATGGTGCTCCAAAGTTTTTCCGACCATACTAAAAGTTATGTATGGGACCAAGGAATAGCGCACCCTTGGTGTCGCGGCCTTAGATCGTCACTTCAAAGAGGCTCATGTTGCATTCTTTATCCGCGGCCACAACTCATTGCTCCAAGAAAAGAATCCCTATTGCTTCTTCGATATCGTGATCTTCGCGGCTTTAACTCATTATTCTCTCCCGTTTCTCTCAAGGAGCTCATGTTGCTCCCTTGATGATATGACCTCTTGATTCATTTTCTTTTTTAGCTTCTTTAAACTTCATCTCTTGATTTATTTAGATCTCACTCTCATTGTATACATCATCCTCTTCAATTTTTCTTTCCAACTAGCAAGTTGCACCATTAACAGCATACAAATGAGTATTTTTAGAAATTTGAAATTTTGGCATCAAAACTTCAAAAATCTTGAAACTTTTAGACTCAAATAGTTCAAAGGAGTGCAAACCACCGATTCCACAATTTAAAACAACAATAAGAAGAGGAAGAAGAAAACATATTAGAAGCCTGGCTCCAAAAAAATTGGCATTCCAGAAAGTGGCACAACTATTTTCCTGAATAGACAATTTTATACTAACACTAAATACAAAGTACATGCAAATATATCAATTCAGGTATCGGTATATGATGAATCCGAATCAGTATCAGAGTAGCTGTAAGATTTAGAATCCCAAAACTTTGAAACATGCTCATATTCATATGTTGACACAGGACAAGTAGCATTAGTGAAGTCCCTATACCGCAAATGCCCCTGCTCATCATCAAAACCAGTAGTAACAATTCGACATCCATCTACAGCCATTGCACAACACCCGGACGAATTTGCTCCACCAGATAAACAGCTATAAAAGGAATTTGTTCTGCAACCAGACTCAGCTTCCCAAACATGAGTGGTTAGATCACGAGGGCCTCCTGTAACTATTTTGTATGGATCCATGCGCACATGCTTTACTGGCCCTGTGTGCCCATCCAACTCGGCGATTGGTTTTGGTTTCAGAGACTCCTGGTTTCTCCGGATATCCCAAAGCATTGCTCTGCCACAATTCAACATATATTTTTCTCACCAATATTAACATTTCAATGTACTAAGCTAGTAGATCGGCATATATTAAACTTTACTAACAAGGTATTAGCTAAGTAATGCATACATATGTGCAAGTGTTTAGCATTTGAGGATGCAACAACACATGAAAATTGAATTCTGGATGGTCAAGGCACCAATGTATGAAACTGAATTTCTTATGGAGCATTCTTTGAACTCAATTTAAACAAACTATTGGAGTACATTCTCATAACTTCATACGGTAGCGTTTGGATTAGAATTTTTGTTCAGGAAAAGAAATCAAGAATAGAAATGAGAATGAGATTCTCACTTTTCATGCTTGGATAAGAACTTTTTGGTCATGAAAATTGAAAATGACTTTGCAATGAGAATCTCATTCATGTTCCCATAATCCCATTCTTGATTTCCATTTCCATTCCAATTTTATTATTTTTTATTTTTCATCTAAACGCTACCTTAATGTCTAAAACATTAGTTGCTTACTCGATTGTTTATCAAGCAAAGAAAAAAGAACAGTTAAACAAAAAAGAAAAAAAAAGTAGGGATTTTCTGAAGTCTTACTTGTCAATCCCGCCGGTGCAAAGTAAGGATTTTGAAGGTAAAATATCAAAAGAGTGAAGCTTTGGCTGATAAATTGCAGCAGTGACGACTTTTTGCATTGTCCTTAAATCAACTGCAACAACAGATGAACCAGCAGCAACATAGACCAGTGAGTCATGGCATTTCATGTTTACAGGTGCACCAGGGACTAAAGTCATTCCCACACAGCATGATGAACGAGAAGCAGAGGACGCAGTAGTATCCCAAACCCTCACCTATTAGAAACTCCATAATGTCAGAAAAAGAATCAGATTCAAAATGTTAGAACCATAAAGATGATATAGATTACAGGTTTTCAAATCTATCTCATACAAAAGAAATTATCAACATGTGAAGACAACATTGGATATTGAGTTCTTCATCCAGTTCAATCAGTAAAAGCATTTAACTGGATTTGTAGTTTTATGTGATATAGTAAAGTTTTCGTATATGAGGCTGCATATCCTCTCCTTGATAACACAATTACCCCACCTTAATGAAATTCACATGAACTCCTTTTCTGCAGTAATATCACTCAAATCCATTATGTATATTTCCTTTGCAGTTTGCTGTTTCCGTGAAAATGAAAACTGAGTGCTTTATGGTAACTTAACTAGTAATACAACCCAGGAATGCAAACTTGACCCCAAACAAAATGGCCATTGTTTGCAGCTCAATGTTTATTATACTCATTCACTATATGGGAATACACACTAATGATTTGACATGATACAACATACTGAATAAATAAACCATCATTACCAATTTCCCAGACTCACTTGAAAAGTGCTCTGACTTCAGTTTCTCAGAGGTCTACCAATAAAATCAGAAACTTCATGAGTCATAACCCTAATAAGAGCCCCCAGAAGCCAGGTGCCATTACACTTAACAGTTACAAAGTGATGTTCCTGTTAATTAGAACTGCCACCCATGAGTACATTAACCAATGTATCGGGCATTGCCATAGTTCTTTGCTATGAGTTAAATAACATATACCTATCCATCTTAAAAACTAATCCTTCTTCAAATATTCGAGTGACATACTTCTCATCAGGGTCATGGTCCATGTCCAAGCACGTATTTCGGTCAATCTCAAATCTTTGTAGTTAAAAGTAATAAACCATTTGCTATCAATATGTGTAAACTTGTAGCACATTTACAACCATACAACTTGTGTAGACAGGGCCTTATTAGTAAGGTTGAATGCAATATACACTTGCAAAGTGCTGGCATAGAGAAGCATTATGAAAGACAACCTTAGTACTAGGAGATTATATTTATTACATGTTTTTTGGCTTCATAGTACCCTCCAAATAGCTTTTATGTTATTTTATGCTCCATTTTTGGAGGTTTTGTAACTAGTAGTACTAGTTTTATTACATGTCTTCTATGCTTAGGTTTTTGGCTTCATAGTCCCTCCAAACAGCTTTTATGTTCCATTTCTGGAGGTATCCATTGTTGCTGTAGTACAGTCACCCCCACCCCCACTCTCATCAGTGCACATTCAATTCATGCAATAAAACAACTATCAAGTCTTCCAATAAATAAGTACTCCCTTCGCCCCAAAATGTGTGTTGCATCAAATGCACATGGAGGGAGGAAAACCTACTTATCCTTATTTATTTATTTTTTCCCAAAAAATGAATGCAAGATAAGGGAGTAATTAACATTTCACATTGAAAGTGCTATGAAAGATACCTTAGAATCATTTGAGATGCTCACCAACAGAGAAGTTCTATGCCTGATAGAATTAAGGATATGTTAGTGTAGAAGAAAAAGAGCACCCCAGATCACAACCAGTCCATACATTTGGAGGAAGCTAATTATCATTCTATGCACCAACAAAGTAAGATGCAGTAAACATCAAAATGCTAATGTATTGTAGTTATATTGAATAAAATAATAAGCTGCAGTACATTCCTCACAAAGCCAATTCATACCCAGCAACTGACATCAATTTCACAGGTTTCTCATGCCCATAGAGTGTAGCCTTTAAAGCATGCTGACCACGTTTCCCGCTGGAGCTAAGTGACCAGAGGCGAACTGTACCATCTTCTCCTCCGCTTGCCAATACTTTAACACTACCATCACCTAACAATTGATTGGACAGGGTGGTAACCGGTCCATTGTGTCCTCTGAAACATCGTTGGCAAGAACCCTATGAAGAGTGCATGAGACATGCAACTGTTAAGTATTAATGACAAAACCTTAATGTAGGAAATCCAAAGTTAACAGACATTCCTTATAGCTCCTTGGACAAAATGATAATAACGACAGAACCGGCAGATAATCAAAACAATAATAACCATGGAACCAGAGGACAATAAGTTTGATATAGTCAGACAACAAATTTGGTCAAGAGACATATAAGTTTAATTCAAATTGTTTACACAATTATGGAGTAGTTCGAAGTTATAAACGGCGAGACATATCTTAATGTGAAAACACACCATTGGGATTGGAACTAACCAAGAATAGTAAACAACATGATATCATATATGTCAACAAATTTGGAATTCCAAAACACAATCAGATTTTGCAATACCTTCCACCATAGACGAATTGAGTGGTCACAGCTTGAGGTTACCAAGACAGTTTGTTTTCTCTGTGTCTCACTTCTAAACAAAGAAGTTTCCCGTAAGGAAAACAATCTGCATAGTAGATCATTTTAGCTCAAATGTTAAAAACAAGCAAATAAATTTTCAAATTCAGATTGATGTTGTTAAAAGGCTGCATCGATGCATCAAATGAATGTTGTCACATTTTTACCCAGATTGTAATGTGAACAGAATTTTTTGAAAATAATGGAGATCCTTAAAGCCCTCTTTGTGGCTGATCAATGACAATAAGTCGTAACTCATAACACACGAGTCCAACATCATTATGTCAAACTCCACAAGTCTCTCCAACAAACTTCGATCTAGGAGGCCCACATCAATATAGTAAAAGTGCTGAAAGAATATAACTTCTGAGTTTAAGCAAAACCCTTGGATCAGGAAACGACAAGGAAAATCCATGCCAAAAATAATAAAAAAATCTATTTGCACAATCTCCAAATAGTTCTCTTCTTAGTGTCTATTTGGCATTGAACATTTTACCATCTCGTTTCAGAGAAAGTTATTTTGTTCCATCAGTTCAATAGATTCCAAGGTAGTTAGTTTGAGGCATTCAATTGGACTCTTTGAATATTAAAACAAAGAAGCTTTTGTTCCATTTTGCTTAAATTGGTCTGGTGTTTCATAGAATCATCACACGTAAGTGAAAAGAAATTTATGCTGCACCCAAAATTTTAAAGATATACTAGATCTGCTTTGAAATGTTTCAGATGTTTTCTTCTTTCAATACTCCCTCCATCCCAAAATGAGTGTTTCTGAGAAAAAATTAGTTAGTGCAGTGCAGTTCCTCTTATATCCCCATGGACATGTGTTGTAACAAACTTAAGCAATACTAACTAACTTATTATAGGGATACTATTGGTAATTCATGCGTAACTAACTTTTTTTAAAGGAAAGAGGACACTCATTTTGGGCCGGAGGTAGTAATTAACAATGAGATAAACACAAGTGAGGGGTTGCAGATATTCTTGTGGAAGTATGCTGAACAATGAGTGAACCAGGCATGTTTATGAAGCTTGCATAATTCCTTTGAACATTTTGTATAATCAGTTTGAGCTGGTTGTTGGCTAGAGTCTAGAGATGTTTGTAATGTTAAAATGTTCACTGGTATCTTTGTTTCATTGTGTTAGAATAAGAAGCGAAAAAAGAAGAGTATTTGACACAATATAAAGCAAATGCAAGAGCAGAAGCCGGAAAAGAACTTAAATAAGTATTACTTAAAAGTATGTCAAATTCTCACCTCATACAAGTAACTCTTGCCTTATGATCCTGCAGGGTGACAAAGGAATATTTTCCAGATAAAATTCTATCTGTCAAGGTCATGCTATCCGTCTTCAACATTTGTATCACTGATCCCTAAATGATAGTGGGGGGAAAGATGGTTACTGTTGTCAACTGTTAATGAACATCATTGAAATAACATACTTCATATAATAATAAAATAAAATAAAAATAAAAAAAGAAGTGGAATGATTATATCTTCAGATGAAAAATATCAGAAGCATAAATAATGTCTCAACCAAACCATATAAGCATAAATAATGTCAGAAGTGGAATGATTATATCTTCAGATGAAAGGATACCTGTGAATAAATGATATGATTTTTGTCCAAAATTAAGTGGTTGAATGGTTTTCCATCAGTGTAAAAGTCGGAAATCCAAGAATCAGCAAACTTGAACTGATGCACCGCAGTTCGCCTGGCCAAATAGGCTTGCCTCACTCCTAATGCAGATTGTGAGTAACTACAAGGTTGTACTTCCACAGGCCAATGATTACTGTAGAAAATTGACCAAACAAGTTAAACAGAAGAAAAAAAAACAAGCTTTTAAACTTCATATGAAAGCACTAAGCAAACCCAGAAAACCCAATTCATCATGCAATGATTCCCCACATATTTTTACCAACAATCAATCCAATTTGAATGTCAATCTAAAAAGGATTGCCAAAACTAGTATGAGACTGGTAGTGGTATGTATTGAAGATTTGGATAGATAACATTCATACATATGATTTAGAATATGAACAACTGTAGTAGGGACAGGTTCAATCATGTGCGTGGTCTGTCCATTCTCTCCGAGGTCAGTATTCCTATTCTCAAATATTTACAACCGTTCCAGAGATCCAATTATTCAAACCGATTGCATCTATGCAGTAACCAAGGATAAAATGTTTCGAGAGAAGAGAGAGGACCTGAAGAAACGGTGCCAAATGGAGTCGGAGTAGGCGAGCATTTTGAGAGATTTACAGGACATGGCGAGGTTGGAGACGTCTTGGAGGCTGAGGTAGCTGGCGCAGTGAGCTAGCGCGTCCTCGTCCAAATCCGTGATTCTCGTTGCCTCCGGCGTCTGGTTCTTGGACGGTGATGGCGTCGAGTCATCCATTTCTCTCTCTCTCTCAATGAATTGCTCCAATTTGGCAATTGTTGCAGATTAGAACCCTAAAAAACCAGAATGATGAAGAGACAAGGTAGATACAGGTTTCTGGTTTTCCAGTATGTTTGTTTCGCGCCGCACCGTACTGATCCACTAGCGCGCGGAAAAAATGCTAGGCTCATTCATTCCCAATGTTTGCGACCACTGTCTTTATCGGACACGACTTTATTATCATCTGTTCCCTTCTTTTTTCTCAAATTTATTTCAGAAAGAACGAGACTCGGTAATATTTCATTTTAGGGGTAATTACATAAGGCATCTTTGGTCTATGTTTTATGATTTAAACTATCTTAAAGTATGTAAGAATTATTCAGTCAGTTAGATAGTTAAAAATCACTTAAAATGACCACAGTTTCTTTTTTAAATTTTAAATTATCAAAAGGGATAATTGCAGATGACCCTCAAAACTT
>JAYMTK010003430.1:0-12303 GCA_036897405.1 Pelargonium myrrhifolium | reverse complement strand
TCAATATATACATGTAAATATGTAATGATGTAAAACATATGTATTGTAGAAATTAGAGTGTTAATTAGTGATTTAATTGCTACTTACCTGATATAGGATAAATTAAAATTATGTAATCTCTATCTTCTTCTGCTGTTCTGCTTCTGCTGCAGCTTCAAATTCAATGGCAATATTGATAGAAGGTGAATAAGTGGTGTAGTGTCGTAGTGATGTTTGTGGGAAAAGGAGTTGAAGAGTTTTTGTGTTTGATAAAAATGTATAGATTTTTTTTTGGAAGTTAAAAAAATGTAAAGATATTATAATGGGTCCAAAAAACAAAAAAATTTATATTTTTAAAATAGAATTTTATCATTAAAAAAAAGGAAATACATGAAATGGGGGATTATGGGACCATCCCAATTATTGATGAGAAGATGAGTTCGGCTAGTGCTTATGGGGCACTCTAAAATCATCCATATTTTGGGGGCACTTTCAATATAATAATGGAATGCTTCATTATTAAATTTCACAAAAATCCAAAAATCAAAGCATTTTTTTTGTTCTCTTCAATTAGTGGGGGGGCACTTGCACCCTGTGCTACACACGTGCATCTGCCACTGAGGAGAATGGTCAGTGGGTCTCGGACTCTGCAGTGTTGGCTCCTCGGACCATTGCTCATTGTTCAGACATATTATCTATTGATGGGCGAGTTGTTGATGAGTCACTTTTTGATGTTATCCCAAATATTGTTTCGGACGTTCAGAATCTGAGACTCACAAAGGTCCCGACCTCGGAGGAAGTTTGGGAAGGAATTTGTAACTTGAGGGGGGGTTGTGTGCCAAGTCTGGACGGCTTCAAGGGAATTCTTTATTTCGTGTTGCTCTATCGTCAAACGGAATGTGGTGGATGCAATTAAATTTGCTTTCTCGAGGGTGGAGGTACCCCACGCTTTTACTTCTCCGTTGCTTAACCTTATTCCTAAGACGGATGTCCCAGAATCTTTCTCGGATCTCAAATCGATCAGTTTGTGTAACTTCCTTTACAAAGTAATTTCTAAAATTATTAATGATAGACTAGTTGGTATTCTACCCGTGTTAATCTCAGAGAATCAATTTGGTTTTGTGCGGGAAGAAATATTCAGGAGAACGTTACTTTATGCTCGGAGTTAGATCATCATATTCGGGACACGGTTCTGGGTGGGAATGTAGTTCTTAAGCTCGATATGTTTAAAGCTTACGATAGACTTGAATGGAGCTTTTTTTTTTTTGCTCGCTTCAAGCCTTTGGTTTTAGTGATTCGTTCATTGCTTTAATTAATCGCTACATATCCAATTGTTGGTTCTTGATAAATATAAATGGGACTTCTTCGAGCTTCTTTCGAGCTACGAGAGGGGTTCGTCAAAGGGATCCTTTGTCCCCAGTGTTGTTTATCATTGATTGATCAGGAACATTGAGCATCGAATTGCCCTTAGTTCTATTAAACCTTTTCATTGTAGGGGACACAATTTGCATATTTTTCATCTCATGTTTCCTGACGATACCATCGTCTTCCTCAATGCTTGTCGATCGTCGGTCTCGAGTTTTACTAATCTTCTCAGGAGCTATGAATTGTCTTTTGGTCAGGTTATCAACCCGGATAAATGTCATTTTTATGTGGCGCCGAAAACGTCGCTTGCCCAAGTCCATTTACTTGCAACTTGGACGGGATTTCAGCATGCCTCGCGTCCGTTTCGATATTTGGGAGTTCCAGTTTCTTTTGCTCGGATCAAAATTATTGATTTTCAATTCATTGTGGAAAAATTTCAGCAGCGTCTTACGGGTTGAAAGTGTAAATTGTTGCCCTCAGGTGGTAGGCTTGCTCTCATCAAGAGTGTTCTAGCGTCCATCCCAATTTATGTTCTTGTCGCATGTCAAGTTTCGAAAGCTGTAATTTTTAAACTCCATGCTTTAATGTCTTCTTTCTTTTGGAGTTCCAGCTCGAAATCGAGGCACCATTGGGTTCGCTGGGAGCTTCTTTCTATGCCAATTTCGGAGGGTAACTTGGGCATTAAGAACCTAATGGAGGTCAAGACGTCCCTCCATCCGAAGCTTGCATGGTCGTTCCTCAAAGGCACCTCGTTGTGGGCCCGATTTATGCGGAGCAAATTTGGTCACCCTCTATCTTTGGTGTTGCTAGTGTGGTTCGAATACATGGAGAAGTGCAGCTCAATTAGTGCCGGAGTTGCTGCCGTGTGATGTGTGGTTGATCGGTGATGGTAAGGTGGATTTTTGGGCGGATAGGTGGTGCACGGCGGAACCTCGTATGGTTGATGGAGTATGGACGGTGGCGGAAGTTAAAACTTCTCCATCCTTGTCACCGGCGGTTATGGTTTTGGGGGTGCAGACCGTCTTCCTTTTTTGAACTCCATCTCGTTGGTGGAGGAGAATGACCAACTATGTTTTACTCCAGTTTCGAACAGGATGTTCTCGGCAAGATAGTTTATCTCCTTAAGGCGGGTTACTAGATAACTCTTTCAATGGCATGGCTTTTTATGGAATGTGTACATTCCGCCGAAGGTGGCGGTGTTCATGTGGAGATTAATTCATGGTGCTCTACCTCTTGACTCGGCCATCATGTGAATCAGAATTCCTTTAGCTTCGCGTTGTGTTTGTTGTGGTATGTGCTCGGTTGAGTCGATAAATCATCTTTTTGTGGCTAGTGATACGACTCGAGCACTTTGGTCTGTGGTCACTTCTTGGACAGGGGTGGATTTGCAGGTTCACTCGATTGAAGCTCTTTTAGCCCAGCTTTGGAATTCCTTTTGACCGACTAGCATTTGGGTTATGTTCGGATTGTTGTGGGTTGTCGGAGTTGTGGCGATATCAGAATTCTTGTCGTTATGATTCGCGATCATGTTTCATGCACTTTGATGCTATCGTTTTGGCCGTGCAAGGTTGGCTTTCTAAACTTTCTCCTCTTTTTCATATTCGGCGCTTCCCAACCATTGCAGAGCTAAATCTTGCTCAGCCCTAAATATTGGGGTTCACCAATCACTTTTTGGCCTCCACGGACAGTCGGTTGGCTGAAGCCTCTGTTGGGTTCTTTAACCCTCAATGTTGATGGCGCCTACATGAGTGGCAATACTGCGGGTGATGGCCTTGTGAGAAACCATTTGGGTGTTGTGTTGTTTGCTTTTAGTTTGCCTTTAGGCCAAGGCACAAACAACACAGTGAAAATGCATGCACTGATGCATGGTTTATCTCTTTGTAATCAACGAGGTTTGATAATTGACATTGTGCAAGCTGATTCTAAATTGGTTGTGGACATCATTAATGGTGGGATTGTTTGCCCATGGAATTTGGCCTATGTTAGAAGGCGATGTTGTGCTTTGTTGGGTCCGGCTTCAGTTCATCATATTCTCAGGGAAGTTAATCGAATTGCGGATTGGCTAGCCGATTTTGGTATTTCTTTGTCTGTGCCTCTAGTGGATTCAGATCAATTCCAGGTGGAGGACTTCATTTCGATTGTTACTTAGGATAGTGTAGGTTGCACCTTCATTAGATGAGGTAAATTATTTATGTAATCGTGTTTCTGCATCGCATATAGTTCTTGTACTAGGTGCATTATTGAAGAGGTAAAGCGCTCTACGTCCCCCTCTTTCTTGTATGTGTTTCTTTGTCTAATAAACGGGTAGGGGTCCTGTTAAAACCCCCACCATCTTAGGTGGCGTTCCTTAAAAAAAAAAGAGTTTCAAAGATTATCTCTATTGTTGATGTTTTTTTTTTCTTATGTAATTATACTATTAATTATTTTTGAAGTTGACATTGATGACATTAGGGCATATACAATGCAAGTGATAGATAAGGATGTGTTAAGATGAGAGAGAGTGTGCCACATGTGCTTAGCACCTCCTTAGCAATTTTCACGCCAATGCTTAGCACTACCTAATAAATGCTAATTAGAGAGAGAATGTGAGACAAAAAGGACTTAGCATTGGGTGCTAAGTTTAGCATCTCCTCTTAGCATTTTCTCCTTAGCACCTACTACTTCAATGCTTAACATCTCCTTAGCACCCTCTTAGCATCTCCAATGGGAGATGCTTATACTATTGACTCATAGTTATTAATGATCAAACTCATCAATCTCTTTACAGATGTTGCACGTTAACAAAGTATATTAAGTTTGATGAGAAGCTTAACCGGTGCTACTAACATACTACGTATTCGATCTCAAAATAAGTGTTTTAGTTTTCATTTTGAGAAATTAACAAATTAGTTATTGTTATACGTTCTTTCTCTGATTTCAATTTAGTGATATATCTGATACTACTAACATGCTACTCATGTCTCAGCTCTTATTAATGGTTCTCCTACTCCCGAATTTAGAGTCTCTCAAGAGATCAAAAAAGAGTGCACTCTATCTACCTTCTTATTCATTATTGTGGCAGAAGGTTTGCACCTCTTATTAGAAAAAAAGCACAATTGAAGGACTATTCTCATAAGTGCGAATCAGGAATCATTTTCGTGTTTCTCATCTTCATTTCGTTGATGATACGATGATCTTTGATGAGTTCTCTACTCATCATATCGTCAAAATTAAGAATGTATTGCAGTGTTCTATTGTGGCATCATGTCTGAATGTGAATCTGACAAAGTATAGTCTCATCTATTTCGGCCAGAACCCTGATGTTCAAGCAAACTTGGTAGAAACTTTCGTTCGTGCAATCAACAACATCCATTTCCGATATCTGGGTTTATCCTCTCGACAACAACTCAAAAAGAGTTTGTACCTGGAAACCAATACTTGATAACTTAAAGAGAAAGCTTTCAACTTGGAAGAGTAACCACCTCTCTTTTGCGGGTTGACATGTTCTCTTAAAGTCATCTTTTGTGAGTTTACCACTCTTTTATATGTCCCCGTTCAACGCACCTTCACAATTCATTCGAGATATGGAGAAAGTTCAGCGACGTTTCTTATGGGGATTCAACCGCAACAACCGGGTCTTTTGCGAAGTTCGTTAGTCCCAAGTTTTCTTACCAAAATCACATGGAGGATTAGGCATTCGTCGTCTTGGAGTCATGAACAAATATCTCTTAACAAAATAGTGGTGAAGATGCTCTCAATTTTTACTCAAAAAAAAATAGTCAACAACCACTACTCAGAACTCTTTATGGAAAAAGGTGGTATGCAGCAAATATGGTTGGAACCTATTGGACTGGGACCTTTCTACAGTCACGCATCCAAAGCTCTCTTTGCAACTCAGACATATCATTAATCTGAAATCAAAGGGAGATTTCTCCAGGCTTTTTAGTGTTATTGGTCTCAAGTGGAAGCTCGTGAATAGATACCGTATTCGCGATGTTTTGGCAGATGATTGTTTGCTAAGCGAAAAATTTCCGATTTTCAACAAAGAAAATGTTGGGTTATCAAATATAGGCGTGATCTCATGGAATGAGAAAAATAGTCTCATATGGACCTTATCAACATTTTGGCTCAAGTAAATTATTTGAACCCTCATTTATGCAGCTCTATGAAGAGGGCTTTTGACCCCAAGAAAATCTTTTCCCTCTCCATAATAGCTCATCTCCTTGGCAACAACTTTACCTCTACTTCTCTTTAATGGTGCAATATCGTCTGAAAATCGCTCTTTCCACTTAAGGTACGAACGTTTCTATGACTCACAACCTTGGATCGTTTATCGTCCGCTTGTTTCCTAAAGGACATGGGTATGAACATTCCGATCGCATGTTGTCTTTGCCAACGTTGCTCTTACTCAATCATTTGAAGATCGTTGCCATATTTTTCTTAATTGCTCGCCCAATTTCAGTCTGGATTCTGGTTATCTCTTGGTGAGGTATGGTGAGCGTATTTCCTACATCTATCTCGGAGTTAATCATGCAATAGCCTTGGGACATGATTTGTCATCTCACACTTTGGCACATTTAGTTGGCCTAAAATTGTTGTCTCTTTGATAATGATGTGCAGGATGCTCACACCACGTTCTCAACGATAATTTTCTCGACTTTCTTCACAATTTCATAAGTCTCATAAACAAAGCCGATTCCACTGTGTGGTCAGTTTTTGTCTGGTAATCCATGCCTATTTTAGCTTTGTCAGCAGCTATTTAGTTTGCTCTATCACATCGTTGTATTTCTTTTAGCACTGTTTGATTATTATTTTGTGGTGTATGTACTTTATTTCTCTCAGAAGCTAGAAATATAAGGTCGTGTTTGTTTTGCCTAGATCACCTCCGGTAAGTCTCGGTAAGTAGGTGATGAAAACTTTAAGAAGCTGAAAGTCGGTGCTCCATTAAGTCAGTTATGTTTGGTAAATGACTGACTGAAAGTCACCGTAAATTGGGTAGTTTGTTTGGTAAACAACTCCAGTAAGTCAATATAAATAGTGCAAATTACAAAATTTCTCATAGAGTATAAGTAGAAGGGTAATCTAAATAATTGTATACTTTAATTAAAAATACCTCCTTTCCGGAGTTGTGTAGATACGGTTAACCACTTATAAATAACGATCGACCGTGTAGCTCATTTCAGCTCATTTTAGGAGGTAGATACAATTAACCATTTATAACAACACGGTTAACCATATATGATTAGGAATAATAATAATAATAATAATAATAATAATAATAATAACAATAATATGATCTTATTCCATTGCCCAATGGATACTATGCGGCTCGTTTCAAGTCTTTTGAGGATTATAGGCATGTTATGGAGGATGGTCCGTGGATGATTTTTGGTTTTTACCTTACAGTTCGCCCTTGGATCCCTGGCTTCCGGCCGAGCACGGATACTATTGTGAAAACTTTGGTTTAGGTTCATTTCCCGGAGTTGGCTTTGGATCATTACAACGAGGGTATTTTGCTGGAGTTTGCGAGTATGGTGGGGAAGCCTATTAAAGTGGATGTCAGTACTCGGGTTGCGAGTAGGGGCCTGTTTGCGCGAGTCTGTATAGAGGTTGATTTGAGCAAACCGCTTGTTTCAAAAATTTTGTGGGATGATTACTGGCAACCTGTCGCTTATGAAGGTCTCCATTTTATATGCTTTGCTTGCGGTCGGGCGGGTCACCGAGATAGAGATTGTTGTTTTGGTAGGAACATGGAGACTGTTCAGAATCATGACTCTGGGTCTCATACATCCCAGGCTGCTCAGGCGGGGTTTGGGGTTGGAGGGAGTCATTTTGGCATTGGGAGTGATAAGGATGGCTCTGGTTATGGGGCCTGGATGGTGGTCCCGAGGCGGGGTGCGAAGAAGGTGGCCCCTACTAGTAAAGGTGGGGGTGGTGTTGTTAAGAGCTCGGCCACAGTCTCTGGTTCCCGTTTTGCTGCCTTAGAGGTGGAGGATGTGGCTGGTTATGATAAGGATGATAGGGTGCCTGTGCAGGAAGTGGTTTCGGAGCAGTCCAATGTTAGTGTAGTTGGTGCAGGAATGTTGACCGGTGTGGTTCGATCGGACCGGACGATAAGTGTGGTACCAAGTGAGAAGGTTGATAAGTATAAGTTAATTGGGCCTAGTGGGCCGGTGGCACAGCCCACCAAGGTTAATGTTAGTAAAGCCTCTAATTTGGGGGTCAATGTTAGTAAAGCTTCTAACCTTGGGGTTAAAAATTCTCAAATCACTAAACCAGTTCACTCGAGAGCTGGGTTTGGGGATAAGCATTTGGTGGCATTTGATCTGAATCGTGCTCCTGGAGGGGGGTCGGAGGGGGTTGTCAACCGCCCTCGAGATGGGAGAAATGTGGGTCGGAGGCTGGAGAGTGGTATCAAGGGTGGTACGAAGTCTAATTTTGCTTCGGGAACGGCGGCGAGCTTACTGTCTCAGTCTGGGTTGGTTCGGCCGCCAGATGCTGCAGGTCCGTCGCTGGTAGATCAAATTCGCAATTTGGGACTTACGCTGACAAAGGATCAACAGGATGTGCTGGGGTTGGGTGTCCCAGTTGCTGATGTGCTGAGGTCGGAGCCTCCTCAGAGCTCCAAGCCTGTCTCAGGTAATCCATGAATTGCTTATTTTGGAATGTCCGCGGTGCGGGCTTGCGTGCGAAGAGCACTATTATTAGAAACTTAGTTCGTGCTAATAGAGTTCAACTTCTTGTTCTGTTTGAGCCTAAAATCAGTGGTAGTAGGGATGATAAGGTTATACATGGGTTGGGTTTTGATTTTGTCTTTAAAGTTGATGTTGTGGGTCTGTCTGGGGGCATTTGGTGCCTTTGGATGAATAATTCTTGGGATGTTTTTGTTGTTGGGAGCTCTCGTCAATTAGTGCATTTGCTGTTTCATAAGTCAGATGGTCAAGCTTGGTTGTTGTCGTGTGTGTATGCTATTCCTCAGTGGCACACTCGGCGGGTTTTATGGGATGCGCTAGCTCAGGTTGCTGGTTGTGTGTCGTTCCCTTGGTTAGTGGCGGGGGATATGAATGAAATTCTTGGTAATCATGAGAAGTTGGGCGGTCGCACTGTGCATAGTGGGAGGGTAGATGCTTTTCGAGCATGGATTGATGTTGGGGGTTTTATCGATCTGGGTTTCTCAGGCATGCCTTTTACTTGGTCGAATATGCAGTCGGGGTTATGTCGGGTTCAGTGCAGACTTGATCGAGCTTTGGGGAATGACATGTGGCGTATCCTGTTTCCGGATGCCCGAATCTGTCATCTCCCACGGGTGGGTTCTGATCATTGCCCTCTCCTGCTCGAGCTATGGCCTGATGATGGTGGTAGGGTGGTTGATCGGCCTTTTCGTTTTGAGGCCATGTGGATGACTCATGAGGATTTCCCATCATTGATCGGAACAGGTTGGGGTCAAAATTCTGATATGGTATCTGGTTTGTCAGCTCTGCGGGATCAATTGCGGGAATGGAATCGTACCACTTTTGGGAATGTCTTTTCTAGGAAGCGAGAACTTCTTCGCCGTATTGAGGGTGTTCAGCGAGAGTTATCTCGTGCTCCATCGGAATCCCTTGCTCGACTTGAGTCGTTGTTGCAACGAGAACTTATTCAGATTTTATCTCGTGAAGAATGGTTGTGGTTTCAAAAGTCCCGCCGCGATAGTATTGTTTTGGGTGAGAGGAATACTAAATATTTTCATGTATCTACTCTGACTCGGTGTCGCAGAAATAAAATTTCTAGTCTTCAGGATGAGGATGGCAACTGGGTAGAGGATCGGTCGGAGTTGGAGAGAATGGCGGTTCAATATTTTAAGAATGTGTACACTCCCTCTGAGCAAAGACAGGTCTCATCTGGTGTGTGGCTTGGTCCGTCAATCTCGGAAGACGATAGGCAGTTGTTGATGTTGCCTATTACTGAGGAGGAGGTGCGAAGCGCTCTCTTTAGTATGCTTCCTTGGAAAGCTCCGGGACCGGATGGCTTTCAAGCCGGTTTTTTTCAGAAGAATTGGATGATTTTCAAAAGCAGTTTGGTGGGACTAGTTTCTGACAGTTTTCGCGATGGCTGTTGTAACCCTGATCTGAATAAAACAAATATTGTGCTTATCCCGAAGATTAGTGTCCCGACGAGGCTTAAACACTTTCGGCCCATAAGCCTTTGTGGAGTTCCTTTTAAGCTGATCTCAAAAGTGTTAGTCGCTCGTATTCGTCATTTGTTGGATGATTTAGTGGCAGCCAATCAAGCGGCTTTTGTTCCCGGGCGGATGGCAAGAGATAATATTTTAATAGCGCAAGAGCTTATGCATAAGCTTCGGATCTCTAAGTCGGGCCCGGGGATTATGGAAATCAAGGTAGATATGGAAAAGGCTTACGATCGCGTTGATTGGGAATTTTTTAGAGAGACCCTCCTGTTTTTTGGCTTTCCTAGCCCGTGGATACGACTTATTATGTTTATGGTCAGTTCAACCACTATGTCGGTTCTCTGGAATGGTACAACAACTGAGCGTTTTTCCCCTCGTCGGGGGCTAAGGCAAGGGGATCCTCTTTCTCCTTATCTTTTTCTGCTCTGCATGGAAAGGCTAGGTCACTTGGTAAATAACTGTGTGGCTTCGGGTAGATGGGTTCCGGTCACGTTGGTTCGAAATGGGCTTGGGGTGTCTCATTTATTCTTTGCTGATGATCTTTTACTGTTTGCGGCAGCCACTGTTGATCAGGTTCGGGTTATTAAGCAGTGTCTGTCATCCTTCTGTGTTATATCTGGTCAGAAGATAAATCTGGACAAGTCCAAGTTTATGGTCTCGCCTTCTGTTACTCCGAGAGCATGTAAGAAGTTGGAGCGCGCTCTGGGTATTAGTTCTACTTCAGATTTGGGCAATTATTTGGGCATCCCTCTTCATTGTAAGCGCATTAAGGCGTCAGATTACAGTTTTCTAATTGATAGGGCGAGTGCAAAATTGGCTGCTTGGAAAACTAAGTTCTTTTCCCTTGCTGGACGTATGATGCTAATTAATTCAGTATTGTCTTCGGTAGCGTGTTATGTGATGTTGTCTGACTGGATTCCTCGTTCGGTGCTTTATAAGTTAGAACAAATCAGCAGGTCTTTTCTTTGGGGGAGTTCTCCGAGTCAGCGCAAAATCCATTTGGTTTCGTGGGAGACTGTGTGTCAATCTCGGGCTCGGGGTGGTTTGGGTATTCGCCGGCTAGACGATATGAATTCGGCTATGCTGGGCAAAGCATGCTGGAGTGTTGTGAGGGAGCCGAGTTGGTTGTGGGTTCAACTATTTCGTCATAAGTATGGTAAAAATGGATCAATTTTGACTGGCCCTTGTCCTTCGGCTGCCTCACGTGTGTGGAGGGGTATAGCTAGATGTGCCAATCTTATTGAGTATGGTATGATCTGGAAGGTCGGGAGTGGGAATCAGATCAATTTCTTTTTTGATAAATGGCTTGAGAACCGTTCTATTGCTGATATTCTTGAGGTGGATTGCCCGCCAAATCTCCCGATTAGTCATTTCTTTTGTGCTGGAGGAGGCTGGGATTTTGAGCTGGTGCATGCAATTTTGCCTCCTGAGATAGCGAATCGTGTTTTGGGCTTTCCAATTTCAGTTGATCGGTCCCGGAAAGATTCGGTTGTTTGGCGTTGGTCCAAATCGGGAGTTTATTCTGTCAAGTCAGCTTATGCGATGCTCGCTGATCTCAGGACGAGCTCTGAGGAAGATGGATGTTGGAAAAAGGTTTGGAGGTTCAAGGGGCCGCATAAGTGGAACTCTTTTTTCTGGCTGGTAAGGAAAGGTCGGTTATTGACCAATTATATGCGGTTCTCGCGCAGGTTGGCTTCTTCCCCTGTTTGTGCTTTGTGCTCGGTTGGTGTTGAAGATGAGTTGCATTTGCTGAGGGATTGCCCGGAAGCGACAAACTTGTGGATTCAGTTAGTGCCTCCTCCTTTGCTGCATTCTTTCTTTTCTTTTTCTCGGTGTAGTGATTGGTTGGATTGGAATATTGGCCATTCTTTTGTGGCTGTTGGTAATCGAGAATGGGGTTGGGTTTTTGGGGCTGCTTGTTGGCTTATTTGGTGCTGGCAGTGTAGCTTTATTCTCTCCCCTGATTCTGTTTTTTCGAGCTGTCGGCGGTTTGCAGTTTTGGTCTTAGCTGATACCTCTGCCCGGGCATTTGCAGCTTGCACCCTTCCTTGCCCCGGTCAAGTTTCTGTGCAGGTGGGTTGGCAGCCGCCGCCGGAAGGTGGGTGGGTTAAGCTTAATTGTGACGGAGCCTCGAAAGGGAACCCGGGTCCAGCGGCAATTGGTGGTGTTGTTCGCGACACTGAGGGTAAGTGGCTGGTTGGGTTTTCGGGGTTCTTAGGACATTCCTCTGTGATGGTTGCGGAGCTTGAAGCTCTTAGGGCTGGCCTCTTGATTGCTTGGGATAAAGGATGGAGGAAAGTCGTGGTTTCAGTTGATTCCAAGGCTGTTGTGAAAGTTGTTCGAGAAAAGCGCTTGGATAATTGGATGTTAGATGGTCTTGTTGCTGATATTTATGACCTTATTCAGAGAGAGTGGTTTGTGCTGGTTTCGCATAACTTTCGCGAGACAAATAGGGTGGCGGATTGGTTGGCTAATTTTGGGTTGTTGGATCATAGACGGCTGGTGGTGCATGAGGTAATGCCGGTGGGTGTGGCTGGTCTGGTTGAAGAGGATGGATGTGGTGCGTGTTTCCCGCGCATGGTTGCTGTTAGCTAGTTTTTGTCTTGCTTTCCATGTTTCAACCAAAAAAAAAAATACAAAAATAATTATAATATGTAAAATGCAAAATGTATATGTGTGAGTTCATGTTATTACATTCCTTAGAGTGTAATAAAAATTATGAATAAGATCACAATTATAAATTCACTATAGGGTAAAATGTATATCAGTTGACTGATGTAAAGTTATATCAGTTGCAATTTAACAAAGTCAAT